>CABFNO020001468.1:0-225478 GCA_902006505.2 Clonostachys byssicola
GTATAGAGTATATATTACTATATAAATATATAAAATTAATTTAATATATTAATTTAAATATTTTAAGATTAATATATTATTTAGAAATAATTTATTTTTATATTATAATATTCTAGATCTCTTAATATTAAAGATCTCTTTAAGCTTCTAACTCTAGAAGAAGTATTATTTAATAAATTAAAATCTAAAGAATTTAATATTAAAATAGAGATAGATATTAAAGTATATAAACTATAAATTTATATTTTATTTAGTTTAATCTCTATAAATATTATTTAGATCTAAAAGCTTTTAACTATTTAGCTCTTAAGTATAATAACTATAAGATCTAGGGGCCTATTAACTCTAGATTAGGAATTAAGATAATTAGTATTATATTTAATCTTAAGAGCTTTATCCTCTATTTATATACTCTCTTAAAATAAAAAAGAAAATTTAGAATTTCTAACTATAAGAATAATAAGTAACTAAAGCTCTATTTATATCTAATTATTTAGTTCTTCTTAAATCCCTAATATAAGTAATTTACTATAAAATATAAATAGATTATATTCTAATAGTTTAGGGTCTAAATATAATAAAGGTAATATTAAGAAGATAGATATATAGATACTAAGAAGAAGCTAATATATAAGATATACCCCTTCTAGATTATAAAATTATAAAATTAGTTAATATTAGTATTAATTAGTATAATTATATAAATATAAATATTATTATTTATTATTAATATAATTTTATCCTTATAGGTATAAATAGATAATCCTAAAATAGAAATATAGTAATTTAGATATCTATATTTATCTATATATTAAATTAGATATTAATTAGATATCCTTTTATACCTGATATTTATTTATTACTAAATAGATTACCTAGAATTACCTATAGTACCCTTCAGGTAAAACCTATTTAGGTACCCAACGGGTTTGGCGATATCTAGCCTGGTCGAAGAAGGCGAAGCAGTTCATACACCCCTGGGAACCTGAAGCGGCCTCGAACGCCTGTAGCAGCAGGTCGGCGAGGCGCTGCGACGTGTGCGTGTTGCCGCATGCCACGGCTGCCCCCGGCGACGGGTTCAAGAAGGTGCCCTCAGGGATGACGACGTCGACGGCGCTCAGGCAGCCCTGGTTGAGCGGAATGTCGGTGCCGATCAGCAGGCGCAACATGTAGATGATGGCGGAGTACGTGATGGCGGGGGGTGCGTTCATGTTGCCGTGCATCTGCGGCGAGGTGCCTGTGAAGTCGAACACGGCTCCCCCGTCACCGTCAATGGTGATCTCCACCGTCATAGTCGCCCCGTTGTCCATGCCGTCGGTAGCTCGCAATGGTTACGCGCCGCGCCGCAGCCGCGTCTCCTTGAGGAACGTCCTCACGGCCAGCTCGGCATTCTTCTGTATCTTGTCCATATAAAAGTGCACTGTAGGCGTGCCGTACTCGCCCATAAGAGCCACGATCAGCTGACAGCCCTTTGTGTTGGCGGCGATTTGGGCCTTGAGATCTGACAGGTTCTCGGGCAGCTTGCGGGAGGGGGTCACCCGGGGAAATTGTCCGGGATCAGTGAGCAGCTTGACGATGCCCTCCTCGTCGAACTTGCCATCTCGCACCAAGAAGAAGGACTCAATCATCGCACCCTCTTGCCACAGGTGAACCGAGTTGGGGGGCATGGACGTGCCGTCGAGGCCGCCAATGTCCGTGTGATGTCCCCTAGAGGCTGTGTAAAAGCAGATGGTTTTACCATCCACCTCAAACACGGGGCTGATGACGGTTATGTCCGGCAAATGCGTCCCGCCCGCCGCTGGATGGTTGCTCACGAGGACATCTCCAGGTCTCAGGTTCCCTTTGTGCAACTGGTGCTGGTATTTGACGGCATAGCTCATACTGCCGAGATGTACGGGAACATCTAGAAACAAGTGACTCATCTATCAGCTATGTACAGGTGCGCCTTGGGGGGAAGGGGGATAGTGGACTTACGAGGCGCGTTGGCAACGAGATCACCTTCAGGACCAAAGATAGCACACGAAAAGTCCAACCGCTCCTTGATATTGAGAGAAATGCTCGTCTTCTGATAGGAGCGTCAAGCCCATCTGTTCCGCGATGCTCATAAATCGATGTGAGAAGACACTTAGCTTGACTGGGTCGACGACGTCAATCCCATCACCGCCGAGGTTCTTGGATCTAGCTTCTGGCATCTCAATCACAATGTGAGAAGACAGAACCTTTGCAATGGATCCCGGTATCAAGACAATGGTCTGCGTGCTGTCCACAATTGTGCAGGGACCAGGAATAACGGTTCCGGGCTTGATACCCTCCAAGCTGATAATTTGGGCGTCAACTGGGTCCGGGGAAAAGTATACACGGCTCTTCATAAGGTTGTTAGCTCTCTAAGGTTTCTTCCAGTACAACCATTCTCTCGACTTACCCTTTCCGTCTGAGCAGGGGCTTCATTGCCGGAGGAAACCTGAGCCAACTCTTTGAGAAGCTCAGTGGCGTCTGCATTAACAGTCTCGCTCGTGCCGATGGCTCGAACGCGGATGTCGTCGACCAGCACCCTATGGTCCGAGGGAAAGGCGAATGAAAGCTCCCTCAGGTGTGTCTCCTCGAGTTTGGTCCGCCAATCAATACCCTGAACTTGCTGAATCATAAAGTTGGTGTTGGTGCCGTCGTACCTGAGGTTGAGATACGACTCGTACACCGTTGACTTTTCTGGGATGCCCTGCACCGCCAGCCCCTCTCTTGCCTTTTGCTTCAGGACCTCGATCCTTGCTTGCAGCTTTGGGAGCGAGCCGGCATCGAGTACTTCGCTGCTAGGCTCCTGAGCTTCCTGGACCACCTCGGCCAGAGCCATACCGTAAGCCGACAGGATACTCGAATACTTGTGGATGATGATGCGCTTGATACCGAGTTTAGAGGCGATGTCACAGGCGTGTTGACCGCCCGCCCCCCCAAATACAGCGAGGTGATGCTGACCCGTGTCGAAGCCGCGAGCCTCGGTGATGGCGCGGATGGGCCGACACATGGCCTCATTTGCCACGTCGAGGAAGCCTAGAGCAATCTCGTAGGTTGTCATGGACCTGCCACTCTCGGCATTGATGACAGCGGCCAGTTCCTCAAATTTCTTGGCCACAATCTCGGTATCTAATGGTAGGTTCTCATCCGGGCCAAAGATGGATGGGAAGAATGACGGCAGGATACGTCCCAGATAGACATTCGCGTCCGTCACGGTAAGAGGCCCTCCCTTTCGGTACGCTGCCGGCCCAGGATGAGCACCCGCGCTCTATTTCTGTCAGCACCTAGAGAATCTGCCATGTTGGGCCTCGCGAGTAGGACTTACCTCTGGCCCGACTTTGAAGAGGCCGTTTGACCAAAAGAGCATACTGCCGCCGCCAGCAGCGACCGTGTTGATATCTAGTTGCGGACTCTGGATGGACACTCCTGCCGTCTTGGTTTCAAAGACGTGCTCAAAGGTTCCGCCATAGCGACTGACGTCCGTTGACGTTCCGCCCATATCAAAGCCGATCAGCGGGGTGCTGCCGTCGTACGACGTCCTCGCATATCCAACAACACCACCTAGGCACATGTTAGTTAAGTGCCCCGCCGTCCCTACAAGACCAGGGAGGCTCCAAATGACTTACCAGCTGGGCCACTGAGGATACCGCCGAGACCAGTAAACTTATCGTAGCTAGTAAGGCCGCCATCGCTCTGCATAAACTCACAGATGACGCCGTCGAGGTTGTTGTTCTCGAATCTCTTGACGAACCCGCCGATATACTCCTTGATTTTCGGTGTCAGATAGGCGTCGGCGGTGGAGGAGCTACCTCGAGGTATCATTTTGATCATGCCTCGCCCAACTACTGACGAGACTGATACGTGTTGGAACCCCATCTCCGTGGCGATGCTGGCGATTCGAAGCTCGTGGTCGGGGTACAGATATGAATGTTTGAGACAAATGGCCAATGTATCGATCCCATTGCCCAGGATAGTAGACAGCTTCTCGCGAACCTCGGATTCGTCCAGGGGCTTCACAATCCGTAAAAGATCGCCAGTGACGGCGCGCACCAACTCGCCGGATCCGTCGTCGAGACCAAATCGAGCATCTTGCCTGAAGCCTTCGAATACGACACGCTCGGATATCTCGCAGACCTGATCGTACAGCAGCTCTGGCTTGCGGATCCCAAGAGCAAACAAGCTTGGGCGTGTTTGGTAGCCGATGTCCAAGAGATCTCGGAATCCTTCGGATACTACAAAGGCATGACGTGTACCTTTGCGTTCCAGAAGCGCTGTGGGAAAGCTCTCTGTCAGTCAAGTCTAGCCCAAGGGCGGGGGTGCATAGAGAAGGCGGGCCAGAGGGAAATCCATGGTGTGCGCACCGTTGGTCGCTACTGTTGTTCCCATGCGAATCGAGTAGATGAGTTCCTTGGGTAGTAGCTTTGATCTGGGTAGAGTCTCTCCCGTCGCTAGTTCTAGAACGCGGCGGATGCCTACAGCCGGAGACCATAATCAGCTATCAAACCAAGTTAAAGGAGGAGACTGGGACGCAGAGTAGATAAAGCCCTACCCTCGGAAGGCGCATCGTCATAGGTGTCCGGGTTCACAGAGAGGAGCTTCAGAATCACATCTGGCTTCCCTGGAATCTTGGCCCAAACATCAGTAAAAGTACCACCACGGTCGATGGCGATCTCGATGCTTTTAGGCTTCACAGACATGCTTGCTATATATAAAGCAGCGGCACTTGTGTTGGTGTTGATGTCTGTACTGATGCTGGAGAGTAATCGAAGGCATCAAGTCTGTGACACAATGTTACCTACTACTTTATGAGAGGATGTGTTATGAATGCCGGCTACCTGTGTGGCTTTTATTGTCGCAAGGCCAGGTCAGGCCAACGCCAACCGTTCTAACCTTGTCATAGAGTTGAAACGCGGCCTACGGACTCTTTGCAGGATCGGTGCGGTTCTCGGAGCCTAGGACCAGCACACAGTGACAGAGGGGCATTCATTTTGGCTGATCCGAAACTACCTGGAGCAGTTGTATCGGGCAGTGAATGCCCAGTTCGGACTTACCCGATGACTGGGTTAAAGAAGCATGGGGGTCAGTGATCATCGGGGAAATGCGACGCAGAAACTCGACACCTCCACTCGTTATCATTTCCAGGATAACCTGTTCCGGGCGCCAATCCCAGCTCTATTGCACTATCAGTAGAAGCTTTCTTCTTCCCACGCCCCGTTTTCGTATCTCAGCGACACCGCCAAATCCGGGGTTGCGGGGCCATGATTTGGTTTCTCATTATACTGGCTCCCAGATGTCCCACACTGACCGTGGGGGGCTTCGGAATGGTCAAGGAATATGCATGAAAGCCACTTATCTACGGTCATCAATGTTAGTGAGCTAGGCTAGGGAACATAATGGTCTGTCTCACATTGGTAGTTATTTATCCGGACGTCCTCAGTTCCATGAGACAACCCCGAACCCTAATAATACTCCTGTGTTCAAGTAGTACTACCCAGTGATCAACAACTAGGAGAATGAACCTATATCATACGAATAAACCTCAAATTAACGGTTTGGTCGATAAAATCATGTCATAATACTTAGGTAGTAACATCTTCTGGCTCAAGGGTAAGTACTGGTTAGTGGGAGAAAACCGGCCAGGATTATATCTTCACCCTTGCTTGCATTGCTCCATTTAGCCAATCCAATTCATCCTAGAGATTGGTTTAATCAGGTGGGAGGGTTGCTTAGATCGAGTGGTGATCACTGCCTACTACGAATCCATGCGTAAAGAGACACAAGATATATGCAGCAGGTCTGATTTACTCGTTTTGAAGATACATCTCTAATGATCCTGATACTTGTACCTTACTAGGAAACATTACCCTGGTTCAAATACTTTGTGGCTAGGAGAAACTCGTCTGTCTCCACCAAAATGGAAGCATTAGCGATCTAGACTCTACTTAAGAATGCCCCGAGTTAACTTGCCTACAGCTAATGATCTCTCTAAATTTTGTCTTCAAAGTGTTGTAGAAGCACCACAATTATTCATTGCGTTGGGGCGTAGGTCATAGTATCCTCCATTGCTGTTTTTTACATGGTACTCAAAGTAGAAGTACCTGAAGAAGAACGGGCTGCCTGCCATCTCGACTTTTTCGCTCAAATCCGATGGCCTCCACTACCATCGGGCGAGCCCGAAATGTACCGATTAATCGCCTATCTACACTTTCGTTCATGACTCTCCTCCCAGCTCTTCTTGCCCCACGGGGCTATCATGGGTCACTCCAGCCTGGCAAGCAACAGCTTGGCAAACAGCCATCACTTTGTGACATAAGTAATGAGCTCCTGCCATTGATTCTAAACAGGCCCTAGAAATCTTGATCTCGACTCCTATAGACCCTTCCGTCGACCTGAATGAAAAAGAGTATCGAGGCAAAAGCCAACGGTAGATAGTCAATTACCCATGGCCGCCAACCCCAATATGCAGGTGGAGCAAGTAGAGCCCGCCATCGAGCGTCAGCTCACTGATGTCGACGGGAAAAACAACAAGGTCGTACAAATTGGCCAGCTTCGAGTTATGGGGCTCAGCAGCGAGGATGAGGATTTCTATGTTAACTTTCCCGTCAAGGACCGAGCCGCGCTCGTTCGTAAGGTACACACGCCTGAGACACACGTCAAAGTTGAAGAGTCCCATGAACTGACTTGAGTAAAACTCTAGATTGACTTGCGTCTGACCCCGATGCTAGCCATGTTATATCTCCTCTCCCACTTGGACCGTGCCAACATCGGAAATGCAAACATTGAGGGACTTTCGAAAGATCTTGATTTGACTGGAGTCCAATACAACACTGCGCTCGGTATCCTGTTTGTCACATACATCACGTTCGGTAAGTGGCTTTCTTCCAATGTCTTCAGTGTGTGGTGCTCCTAAACCAGGCGTCTCTAATATTCTTCCGAAGAGGTTCCAAGCAACATGATCCTAAAGCGATTCACAAAGCCTTCACAGTACATGGCCTTCATCGTCATTTCTTGGGGGATGGTCATGACTTTTACGGGTGTTGTTCAGAACTACGCAGGGCTCGTGGTGTGCCGACTTTTACTAGGTTTGTTTGAGTACGTGCCCCTCCCCTTCATCCACACGCTCCTTGATCGGCGGCAGCTACTAAAACTTGATCCCACAGAGCCGGATTCTTTCCCGCCGCCGTATATATCCTGACGCAATGGTACATGCCTCAAGAGCTAGCCACACGCCTCTCCTATATGTATCTCACCAGTGCCGTTGCCGGAGCCTTCTCTGGACTGCTGGCTGCAGGTATTGCAGAGATGGACGGCATCGGTGGCTATGAAGGTTGGCGCTGGATCTTCATATTGGAGGGTCTCGCGACAGTGGTCCTGGGGGTGGCGACCTGGTTCTGGCTGGCTGACTCCCCTGTATTGTCGAAGTGGCTTACGCGCGAGGAGAAGAGATATCTCGAGGTGCAGCACTTCATCAAAGACGGAGGGCTGTACAGCACCCAGCAGCGCAAAAACGACTGGAAGGTCTTCCTATCCATCTTGACCGATTGGAAAATTTACGGCGTCTCTGCCTTGCTCTTTGTCAACATTGCAGCGGGCTACGGTACGTCAACAGGCCTCCGTTCTATTCCTTCTCTTGTCGTCCTGTTTGTTTCCTGGCCACTTTCTAACTCGGATATTCTCCGCTAGGTGTTAAACTCACCATGCCTGCCATCATCAAGGGCATGGGCTTCCAGAACCGCGCCGCTCAACTCATGACCGCGCCGCCCTACGCCCTCGGCGCCATCTCGACCGTCATATCCTCAAAGATATCAGACCGATTCTATAGACGCATGCCATTCGTCGTCATCCCATGGACCATATTCATCATTGGCTACGCCATCATCATGAGCTACGGCGCCAACACGGCCAAGAACGTAGGGCCCTGCTACTTCGGCGTCTTCCTCATCTGCATCGGCCTGTTCCCGGTGAACCCGGCCATCACATCCTGGGCCGCCAACAACATCACGCCCGCAAGCAAGCGGGCCGTTGGCGTCGCTTTCTTCAACTGTGTCGGGAACATTGGCGGCATCCTGGGCAGCTTCATGTTCCTCGAGAAGGAGGCCCCCGCCTACCCGACAGGCTACGGTACGTCCATCGGCGTGCTGGCAGCCGGGATCCTCATTGCTATTGGCCTGGAAGCTGCCTTTATCATCTTGAACAAGAGGAGGGACCGAGTTCCGGAGGAGGAGGTGCGAGCCAAGTATACGGAGCAGCAGCTATCGGACATGGGCGACAAGTCTCCGCTATACCGCTACACCCTTTAAACCGTTTCATGACGGCTACGGGGCTTAGATGTGGCAAAAGTTATACTGATTTATCTGGAAAGCAAGGTATAACAGAGATGTCAATAAATTAATTATAGCCTAATATCTATTCGTAGTGTCGATTTATTTCAAGGCCAACATATATTCTGACATAGAAGCAACAGAGTCCACATCACCCGGTTTGTAGAAGGCTTCGAATCAGCGTGCAGACCATAGCCGCTGAGTATCTGGCGAGGCAGCGTGAGATCTGCATTCAATGGCCATGTTTGACGAGGGGGTTGCTATCCATCGTTAGTCATAGATTCGCCAAATTGGAGGCTGCTCTCATCCAACTCTCTCCAAAGCACTGTCCTGTCATCTTCGCCCGAGAGAATCGGCCACCCCAATCCCTGACACGCACCCTGGCCGACAACCCATAGATCCTCCGGCAGCAACGAGTATATCCCCTCCATGAAGTCGTCTGTATGGCCTGGCTGCGGTGGCGGCCAAAAGGCATCCTGCTGATGGGTACCGGAGTCTGCGCTGATAGGCCACGCGGGAACCCGATCCTGGGACGCGAACAACCTCCGTACTGTAGCAGCCACCATGGACTCGATAGCGTCACGACATCCTGCTGCTTTTGGGTACCTCTCCGCCACTGCCGCGAGGCTGGAAGCACAGATTTGGCCGATGTTGACAATCCTCTCGGGGCAAGCGATTTTCTCAGCTCGTTCGAGTTCCAGACCGAGTAGGTGAGCAACAAGCCGGCCACGAAGAGGTGATGAGCCCAAACCCAAATCATGCCTACATGGCCTTCTCTCAACAGGGACTGTGTGCACTCTATAAGCTTGGTGGACGCCTCGAAGCAAATGCTGAGGGATGCAGGCGATGGCTTCGGAACTCGAGGGGTCGGTCTGTGGAGTAGCAGCAGTGCATGGTTGTAGGTTGCCTCCCACCAGCTTGAACACGCATAGATGCTCTCCGGGTGCGCTTCCTGCGTCGGAGGGATATCGACATGCCACTGCTCCAGCCGCGGCTTGATGTCCTCCATCCACACATGATAATCGGGCTGCGGGAAGGCAACAGAAACCGTGTGCTGCTGGCGATAGAGCACGTGCTTGGTCTCGGCCTCGAGTCTGGCAAGGCGCACGATGTGGTTCGCCACGCGCTGGGCATGCCGCTCCTCAGGCGATGGATGCACAGGAGGCAGGTCTGGGTAGCCAGCACCCAGGCTCTGCTCCTCGATACCGAGGGGCCTGCCGATTGTGACGACGAGCAGCCTATCAAAGTAGTAGGCTGCCCAGAAAAGCCGGCGACGCTCATTGAGCTGGGCTTGTGTTATCCTCAGCACAAGGTTCGTTTCCCAATGGAAACCCAGCTCAATGCAGGCTCGTATTGCAAGACCCGATAGGGTCCAGAGATTGCCTTTGGAGGGCGATAGTGAGACATACTGTGCCAGCAGCAAGATATCTGTGAGTGTCTTTGTGTCGTTGGCAGCGGTGCCGATGGTCGAGTCCAGACACTGGACGGCGGAGTGGAAGAATGACTCACTCCGATCAGACGCCCCTCTTCCGACTTGGCCCTTCAGCCCGCAGCAACTGATAGCAAATATCATCAAGGTTATAAAGACATCTCTGCTCTTGCGTTGGGCCACTGTCGCGGCTTCGTTGTCGTGGGCCTGATAAGCATTTTGTACGCATCTGAGGATGTCTGCCCGCTCCATCAGAGGCAAATGTGGTGTTCGACATTGGAAGTAAATGTCGATGAGATAGGTGGCGGATTCTTTTGATGGCAGCGGCGGTGATGATCTAGGAAGAAGCACGTTCATGTTTGGTTCTTGCGAAGAACGTACCGACGGGGATACGGGCATGTTGCACTCGAGTGATCCCAATATCGCCTTGGCCAAGGTCACTCCGCTAGAGGTTCCGACGAATCTCGGCTCGTCAGAAGGATCTAGAACGGCCAGCGCAAGGGACGTGTAGAGCTCGGAGCCAGTCTCATGGTCGGATTGCGGAGTAGTAGATGATGCTTGCTCCGAGGAGGATGCCTCATTGTTTGGCGCAGCACAAGGTCGCGAGCCAAGAAGCTGCACCTCGGCTTTCAGGCGCTCGATCTGGGCCTCCAAGCTCTCGACGTAGTCGCGGGGGATTTCACGCTGCTTGCCCAAGTCATAGCTTAGGCACTCAGTCCCTGCCGCCTCGCAATTGGAGCATTGCGGGTATCTGAGGTCGCACTGGGGCTCGAGTGTCAGCGCCAATGGGAGTGTCCCGGCAGCGAGTGTTTCCATTTCACCTACATACCTTTTGCTTTCTCCTCCTACATCGCTGGCAAGCAGAGGCGCTCCTGTTGAGACGCAAGGCTTGTCGGGCTGAGTTCAAAGGCATCACTCGTGGACTCCCATATGCGACACATGATACATCATGTGCTACATTGGAACCAGTCATGGGGAATCTTATCTGCAGGATCAAAGGTCCGTCCCCTCATCCCGGCTTAGCCGTCACGTGCCAACGACCTCTACCAACAAGGAACAAGTTGTTAAACCCGGCTCTAGCTACCCTGGCCAATCCTTCCTGGCTGACTCTCTTGCTTCCTCAATGAGCAAAAATTTGTTGTACGTCACAACCTTATTCTATCCTCTTAAGCTAAGGTATTGATATATTTACTACTACCACTACTACTACTACCACTACTACTACTACCACTACTACTACTACCACTACTACTACTACCACTACTACTATAACTTAATAATAACCCCGAAAGACTCGTTGCCCATAACGCAGAATTACCTGTGGCAAACTAAACTAAACGAAATTTTTCAAGATATTGCTACAGGATAATATCCTCCCGCCAGTATATATAGGAGAATACGAATAATAAACTTTAATAATAATAAAGCTACCAGGGCTCAGAATAACTTAATATAATAAATACAAAAAGCTTAAAAATATAGCCTTTCCTCGTATACCTAAGGAGTTATATAGTTAGAAAACTCTAATTATTATACGAATAACTCACTTACTATCAGGATAGTAGCTTATCGAATAACTATTAATATAATCTCTTTTACCTAGCTTCTTATCTTATACTGATCTAACTATATTAATATACTAATCCAAGTACTTCAGTATACTAAGCTCAAAGCAAATAACCCAGTAAGTACTATAAGCCTATTAACTAGAGTACTTATACTAATATATTTATAGCCTTTAAATATACTGAAGAATAATTTCCTAGTACCTTCTATTAAAGATAGAAAAGTACTTTAGACTTATATAATAAAGCTAAAAATCCCTATTAGTATATTAAAGCTTATAGGATAGGTAAAGATAGTTCTACTAGAGTAGCTAGATAAAGCTATTTAATCTAATTAGTCTAATTAATCTAAATCTGATTATTCTAATAATTCTGATAAACCTTATATAAGGAAGTTTAAAAAACTTAAACCAGGAGAATAGTTAGAATAGCTAGCTAATCTATCTACTAAGTAAGTCTTAGTATTATTTAACTTTAGCTAAGATATTCTTAGTTATCTATATAAAGAGGAGCTAGATCCAGATACTATTATAGAGTTAAAGAGTAAGGGACTAAAATAGTAGGTATTCCTAGTACCTAAGGCTAGGTTACTATAGTTATCTGTAGCTATCGAAAGGAATAAGTAGTCTGTACAGAGAAAGGGTTCCAGGAGATAGTATTAATAGAAATGCTTTGAAGCTTTTGAAATACAGTGGAAGCCTCCCGCCAGTAATCACAGAAAGTTTTCAATTGTAATATTGATAGGGTGGCTTCTTTCTTCCGAGGCGATTTGCAATGCGAATGCATGGCTATATTTGTAGAAGCGAGTGCTTTCAGCTTGAAACCGGGTTAGCAGTGCGTAATATTTCTCGACGTAGTGTTCGATAGCTATATAGTTTTAATCATCTTCAAAAAGCGAGAGAGGGGTGGCCAGGCAAGCCGATGACGATTCCCTGAACCAACCGCTTACATGGTGGTGTTGTGCAAGTTGGTAAAGGGGGACGAGCCTTGAGACAAGTCCGACAATTCTCGGCTTTGTCTCAAGAAGACAGTCTCAGCAATGTCTAGGATCGGAAGATTACGTACATTCCGCCACCCTCCAATTTGCTGTGCCGCTGGATTAACTGGACACTTTAGCACACGGCTATGTTGAGGGCTTCAGATGGCGAGTATCAATGAGTCCCAATGGCCTCTTAAGTCCAGTGGCTTATGGGATTGGTATGACCAAAGGCCAGTTGTATTTCCTCTATATGTAATCAAATCAGCAGACCAGCCGCGAAACTTGGTGTCCGAGTCGGAACATGAGACATTGGCTTGGCATAAGACACATCCTATGATGCCCACATGCTCTAGTCTGGAATCCGCACTGAAATGACGGACAAATGCCTCTTTATAAGGGCAGCCTTGCCCTCCACGGGCTGCAGGTTCAAGGCCAACTCAACCCTTTGATCCACTAACTCGAAGCAAAATGAGAGCACCTCTCCTCCATTTCTATGCAGTTTTTGCATTTTCTTTCCTGCCATTTGTTTCGGCCACTCAGCCTCGCTCGGCAGATGCCGGACAAGTGATACTGGGTGACATCGACGAAATCTACAATCTCACACAGCAGGCCATGGACTTCCTGACCTATGGTCTCGATCGCTTTCGCGCCAATGGGGTGAGTTATTTGCTATGGGGTACTGGCGTAATAATTAACCACTTGCCTAGGACTGCGTCAAAACGCTCATTGATTTGGGAAAGAAGGTCGTGCAGATCAACAAGACCAAACCCCCGGTCGCGCCCCTCAATGACAATGACCAGAAGAAAGTCTGCGATGCCTTCAGTGGCCGGGTAAGCTGAGACAGACGGCTTCGCATCATCTACTTGATATGCTAATGCGCTTCCCACTATGACAGCGATATACCATTCACCAGGGCAGGCTTATGAGCACCCTCCAAGATGGGATATACCAAGGAACAAAGGCCAGCTTTGCCGGCTATTATGGTGCTCTGGTTCGAAGATTCATCCCAATATTCTCGGAGTTTGAGGATTGGGTCATCAAGACTATTCCCAACTGTGGGGTCAGAGCTTTGAGTGACAAAGCCGTGCTTCTTGCTTTTCGGACGGAGGCTGCGGCCACTATTGAACTGAGTCGAGGTTACAACAAGGCGCAGGGAGACCAGATTCCCGATTTTGGCTGAGGTAGAGAATGTTGGAGGAAAGGTGCTTTGCCTCCTGATAAGTGTTCCCTCAACACTGACCCATTATGAGATTTGGACACCCGATAGATACTACATTACGGATCTCACATTATCTGAACTCGAAGAATGCCGTTATATTCGCTCCGGTATGTGGGCAGGTACAGGACCATCAGTTAGAGCTTGCACAATCGCAATCACATTGTTCATCAATGTTATTATTATTTATCTTTTACAATTAAGACCTATCAAAGTAAAATCAGCCATAGCATTGGCAACAAAGTATGAAGTGTATATTATGGTGGCTGTATTAGCATTAATTTCTCTAACAAATGAAGTGTATCTCTGGGTTTTTATTATTGTAAAGGAAATATTACTATATCGGATAATCGTTATAGGCCAGGCGTAATATATTACGTGTATATGGTAAACATGTCTCACATTACGTAGGTCTTATATTGCCAGCTGAAAAGAACACCAACACCCACCAAGAAACCTGAACCCTCTCTGACTTGCCTCACCCAACTACCAAAGCCAGACTGTCTGACGCCATGGACGACATCGCCAAAGTGGCTCGTGCCGGGGTCTACAGCACTTTCTGGCTCGGCCGATTTGCCAAGCGATACTACAACAATGCCGTGAATGGCACATGTCTTCTTTGCAACAATCTCAAGCCGGATGGCCATGAGAACACCACCATTTGGAGGCCTGAGGGAGACAATAAACCGACTACTAGTTTACCTGGAGGCGGTAACATCAGGCCGCCAGCGTCCGGCGGGGGTATCCTCGCCCTGACGCTAAAGGATCTGTCTACTACAAAATTGCTCCAATGTCGGGATATTGACCCCAAGACTGGTGCTCCCGCGAGGGATTGCCCATACTGCCGGCTCCTCTGCGAAATATTTGATCACTTCTTCATCGACGAGTGGATGAACTGGGTCTCGGAAACCCGGAATGGTATGCCGATTAGCTTCGGCTTAATGATTCGGCAAGGCGCTCCTCTTGTTATAACAACTATCGGGTTCGTCTATGACAAGTATTTGAAGGTTGCCCGCGCAGATGTCGAGTTGTATATCGACGACTCTCCGCCTACGCAGGTCATACCAGTCCTTCCAACAGTTAGCCCGGCCGGTATCAGACAAACAGATACTCGATCTCAAGCCTGCATGTCGTTCGTCAAAGACAGCGTTGAACAATGTGATCGGGAGCATCCACTTTGTCGCAACGAAGCTCAGAACTTCAACCCTACGCGATTACTCCATCTTGACGACAAAGACCCTCATCTACATCTCTGTGAAACCGCCAAATTAGAGCAGCCTGTTCGCTATGCGGCCTTTAGCCACTGTTGGGGTGGAAGTGATCCGGTAAAGCTGACACGTGCAACCTTGGAAGGGTTCAAGAAGCGCATGGACTTTTCTGTATTGCCAAATACATTCAAAGATGCAATATCTGTTGCAAAGGAGTTGGGGATTCCCTACGTCTGGATCGACTCTCTCTGCATCATCCAAGGAGATGAAGCGGACTGGGAGAAAGAGGCAGCTCGTATGGGACAGGTCTATAGCAACGCATACATTGTCATCACCGCCGCCTCCTCCCCGAACCCCGAGACGGCCATTCTTGGGCCCCGAGAACCGGAGTGGCTTCCCAAAACTTTTGACTTGCCGCTCACTCCTGATGTCAATGTCCCCGTCGTTGCGCGAAAGCGCCATATCCTAGCCGCCCCCATGGAGCAAGGACTATGCGAGCCACCATTTGCCAATACAGGGACAGACCTCAAGCGCATTGGGCCTCTATACAATCGCGGATGGTGCTTCCAGGAAGCTTATCTCGCATGCCGCAACCTTCAATTCACCCCAGGCGCGATTGTGTTTGAATGCAAGACTCACCGCAGGAGCGAGGACCAGCTCCCGCCTTATCCTTCCACCATCCCAAGTGCTCGAGAGTCTGTGGACCCTACCGAGCAGTGGCGTAGGATCATAAAGTCCTTTACCTCGCGCCAGTTGACCTTTGGCAGTGACAAGCTGCCCGCCATAGGGGGAGCAGCTAGGACTATGCCCCAGGCGCAAACGACGCAGTACGTAGCAGGTCTGTGGCATTCAACACTTCTCTTTGATCTGATGTGGCATGTGATGCCATACATGATATTGGCTGGCCAGGATCGTCAGGCGCTTTCCTACGACGATGACGACGGAGGTCCGCCCACGTGGTCCTGGGCCTCCATGAACTGGGCTGTGGTTTGGTCGCAGTTCCCCAGAACACAGTTAGTAGCTGAGTTATTGGACGTTCAGGTCGCCGGCAGTCATCTAGACCCGTATGGCAAGGTATCAGGCGGCCTACTCACACTGCGCGGCCGGCTGAAACGGTGCGAGTTGAGGTCAAACGGCGCCCTCACACACGATGCCTTCTACATACAGGCTGACGGGACAAAGAGCGACCTGCAGCATTACCGCACCGATGGGCCATTATCGTTTGAACATGAAGCTGGCCCGTACGGCGCCCGAGTGAGAAGGGGTCGCCAGGGACCGTACTCGAGCAACTTGGAGACTACAGCTGTTGTTTTTTTCATAAATAGCCACACGCTCTTGTCAAATGGCATGTGGAAACAATATCAAGGTCTAGTACTGGGCACCTCGCCACGCTCACCAGGTTGCTTGGAGCGTGTCGGTTTAATTTGGAGGCTGCCGGCGCATTGGTATGATACTGCTGAAGAGGGAACAGTTCAAATAGTTTAAGACAGGGGCTCTAGAATATGAATCTATAATCATAAAACTGGGAGAGAAATAGAAAAGGCCCCATGGATGCTGCGATCCTGCGCAAGTGGACATTGCACCTCGTCGTCGAATTTCTCTATCATAGCCGAACGGTGAGCTCTGGATCAACTATGGCAAGTATCTCATTCGCTTTGTGCAAATTTGGAGAGAAACCCAGATCGATCTCAGGTGGTCTAGATTTGATGCACCATGTAGGGCGGATATATTGGCGGCAAAGCTCGGCAGAGTACAGTTCTCTTACAGAAAGATGAGTTACACCTGTCAGAGGTCGCCAACTCAAGCGGCACACTGAACCTGACCGAAGGCCTAGACAGCGGTTGGGTCCCTGTAATGTGCAATTTTTGCTTTATTACCTTCGGTGATGATTGCTGCTGAGGGGCCGCTTTCTTCATTCACACTCGGGGATATTTTGTCGCTGTGAGTATCTGCAACATCAAATTCTTTAACTGCAAGCCAGGTTGGATAGACGGAAATGCCTATAATTCATTGTTAGCCCTCTGTTTCTCAAGTAAGATTATATCGAAATTCGATTTGGCGCACCTAGAAGGATCGTGTTCACGGCTAGAGGAACTCGCCCGCCTTTCCACTCCTGTGAATTGAGCCCATAGCTCACAGCTTGCGCAAAGCTCTCCTGACCTCGCAGAATACCAGAGAATCGACTCAACTCAGAGATGTTGTCCGTCTTCAGTGCTAGGAAGTAATAGAGCCAATTCTGGAGTGCTTGACGTGCAAAGTCCCAAAGAAGGAGGACAAAGAAACCTTCGACGAACCCGGCATCCTCCCAGTCCCAGGCTGGTTGCGTCCTCGTGTATTTTTCCTGAATGACCCATCCGTAGACCCAGGCGACGACGTGGCACACTACCACATAATAAAACGCATATGTGACACGCTTCCTGACGGTCACTCGCTTGTAGTCAAGCCATGTGCTGATCAGTTGTGACGAGAGGAGAGTGCCAAAGTTGCTCACAAAGCCTATAAGGGCCCGAGCGCGAACACCAAAATAATAAGTTTGGAAGTTTCCAGAGTACTGATTAAAGTAGGCTGCCCAGAATATTGGCAGCAGGAGCAAAATGTCTCTCCTGTTGCTCGCCCTCCAGAGCGCTTTGAATTCGGCTCTGAAGCTGCTCTCTGCTTTGATAATGATCTTGGATCCGTCTGCTCGTTGGACCTTTTCAGGCGGCGAGAGAAGGAGGGCTACCGGAGCAGCAATACACTGTAGGGAGACGAAAACAAGGTACGTGGTGGCATCAACCTTTCCCTTCTTCTTAGCGTTTGCGTCGTGGTTGAGGGCAAGCACAATAGCGCCTCCCACCAGCGGTCCTCCAGTGCGAAACCACAGCCAGATGTTCATATATCGCCCTCTCTTCGCCGGCTCAGGATAGCCCAGTGCGACGGCTCCCTCACTCGCCCAGAACAGCCCGGCTGATATGCCACAAGTGACGGCACCAACGAGAACGAGCCACTCATTCCCATATCTGTTATTCGCATAGAGCCCGGCAGAGTAGACGGGGTAGCCGACCGCGCCCAGGAATAGAGTCCAGGCCAGTCCGATCCGATTGGCGATCGGGCCACCGAAGAGACAGAGAAAGCCCATGAGCCCAAAGACCAAAGAATTGGCGGCATTGACGAGGTATGGGGATTGCGCTCCTCCTGCGCCCAAAGAGCTCATCGCGTTCCAGAGACCTGGCGCGAGGAACCCCACGGCACCTATCACGAAGGCGTTGAACAGGGTCGTTCGATACCATGTTCGCTTCTGTGGGAGCGAAAGGCTGCTTGGGTCGTTGGGCAGCACGCCAGCGGCGGCCTCTCTGTCATCGCTGGCCATTGTTGATGTTCCTCTTCCAGTTCAATTCAAGACGGTCAAGGGGCGAGCGATAGTATACCGCACAAGTTGGTTCAGAGTGGAAAGGTAACAGCGCCATGCCACAGTCGAGTGGCTTTATATTCTGGCCTTTCCTAAAGATTACAGTCGCGAATTTTCAGTGCCATCTTGAGGCCATTTCTTCGCAAGATGGCACCATCGTGGAGTGCAAAGAATCCCTGCAAATTATGGATCAAACCACCGTAACTCCAGTTTGAATGTCTGCGGTTTGTGCTTCGAAGGCACGACATGGTGCTGTTAGGTAGCATCGACGGCAAGGTAATGCCGCTCACTGCCTTTTTAGTCGACACTAAGAGGACGGAGCTTGCAGGAGACGGGAGTGAGGACCATGGGTTCGCTAGCAGGAGAGATGGGTTCGGTCACAACCTTCTTCTACCTAAAACACTAACGTAGGTATTCTCCTGTTTTCTGACCTTGAAGCAAAATGCGTGGCCTTCTCACTTAGACCACTGTGAGTATTATTATGGTCATTCTTTGGGTTGTCGAGGGACATCTATCACATCTGTAACGTCATTAATATTCTTATAGGTATTAGATATGCTACATGTCCGGCTCTCGCAAATGAACAAGCAATCACATACTCCGAAAAATCCTATAAAGTCTTTCCTCAATACGTATCTCCAAAATGTGTCTCTTGTGGTATCTCTATCTCACCTTATCGAGTAGCTATATCAAAATTTCAGATATACTAAAGAGAGTCTTACACTAATGTTAGAGGAAGGTGATGTTGCTGTTCTACTAAAAAAAAAATCCTAAATTGCATGTAGCGGCTGACAGCGTGTGCCGCCTGAATGCGAGCGAATGCATGTGTACGGGGGCCATACATGTGCGTTGAACATGGTGTACGGAGGTACAGGCCCACGCTGCTTATTAGTATTCCCGCGCGCTGTCCATATCATAATAAGCACATAAATAGGTTAAGTGCGGTCAGTCAGGTGACCGATTCGCTGCATACAGATGGATACTACCTCATGAGCGCTCACACTTGGCAACATAGGCAAAGGCAGTGAATGAATGCGCTGGCTTCGGCAAACTGAGCACCTTCCTTCTCATCTCGAAAGCAACATATCGAGTCCTAGAAAACAATCGAGATTCCATAGTTGTCTCACTTTTGATACCAATCTCAGCAAATCACGGGCCAGACGCTATCGGCACGACTGATGGCACATTTACCCTCATCTAGTGGAGAAGCAGGCGAAAGCTGCGCGGAAGAATTAGACGATGGGTATGAAATCTACCGGCTCGGATCTCTCTGTGTCACAAGATATAGAAGAACCAAGACGGCATCGGACCTGCAAAGAGCCACCCAACACTTTCGGGACGCGTTATGTCGGATGCCAACTGACCATCCTCGACGTCTTGATGTGCTTGAAGATCTAGGTTCTAGTTATAGCGTCCTATTTCAAATAACAGGAGCACTACATTATCTGGAGAAGGCATCGCAGCTGAGCCAAGAGGTTGTCGACCACACCTTACAGAACCATCCTGAACGAGTTCCTCGGCTATTGGACGCTGGAATCGATCATATGGATATATATAGCAACATTGGTGACGCTACGCATCTGGAATTAGCCCTTGAAGAATTTTCCAAGGCACTCGATGCTGCAAAAGACAATCACCCGCGCCTCCACACCTGCAATTCAAGTCTAGCAATTGCGTTCAGGTACCGGTTCTTCAAAGACGGGAACATGTTAGATCTGGATGCAGCTATCCGACATTTTGAGCAGGCCATTAATCTGGTCACCCTCGACCATCACAAACGAGTACGCTGGATTCAAGATGTTGGCGCGTGCTACGTGGAGCGGTTTCGGAAAACACAAGATATTGCGGATTTCTCCCGGGCAATTGAAAGAGCCGAAGAATCCCTCGAAACGGCAAAGGACGACTTGCTGGCTCGTTCACGTGGCTATAGCATTCTCGGATCAAGCTATGGACTGAAGGCTGAACAAACTGGTGCCATGCAGGATCTCGAGCTGTCTATTCAGATGAGCCATCGTGCACTGGTGATAACACCGCCCGACAGTCCAAATAGAGCGCGTTATTTACACATCCTCGGTGCATGTCACGGCACCAAATATGGTAGACTTGGGATACCAAAGGATTTAGATATCTGCATTGAGAGGTATCGAGAGGCGTTGGACAACACCCCACACGACAGTTCTGATCGTGGACTACGGCTTTGTAGTTTAGGTGGTGCATATCTGGATAGATACCAAAGATTCAAGTCTTGGGAAGATCTGCATGATGCCATTGAAGGATTAGAGGAGGCTATTCAGACTACAATTACTCCAAGCGACCATCCAGATCGCGCTCGTCGCATCCACAGTCTCGGAATTGCGTGTCAAGAACGATATCTTGGAACAGGAAAGACTACAGATTTTGTTATTGCTGTTCACCATCTAAAAGATGTTCTCAAACTAACACCGGCCGATGACTGCAACCGGCCCGCTCGCTTTGATACCCTGGGAAGCATTCACCATGCCCACTATAAAATATGTGGTGAGACAGCCGACCTTATCAAAGCTCGAGACTATTACCAAGAGGCGCTTCAAATTACACCAAGAGATCATTCTGATGAGAAACACAGGCTCGGTGGTCTCGCTACTTGTTATCACGACTTATTTTTAAGTGCTGGATCGTTCACAGACATAGACTTAGCCATTGACAAATATCGAAAGGCGCTTGAGTTGACGCCAAGAGACAGCCCCATGGGCTGGTTTCGACTTCACAATCTTGGTATGGCATACAGGGACAGATACAGGAAGAACAAGAATGCAGAAGACCTGGAGGCGGCAATCCAACATTACCAAGCAGGGCTTGACCACCCAACAGCCTTTGCAGCCGACCGTTTAAAGTCTGGCCAGGATCTACTTATTATCTACGCCGATACCAACAGTTGGGCGTCTGGATATGAAATTGCCTGGAAAACATTGTCTTTTGTCCCACTAATTACGCCTCATGCCTTGAGGAATTCAGACAAGCAGGCTTTACTCGTGAGTATCGTTGGCTTGTCATCTATAGCGGCGAGCGTTGCCTTGATGGCGAACAAGTCCGTATTTGACACAATCTCGCTTCTGGAGCTTGGCCGTGGGATCATCATTGGCTCTTTGCACGAGATGCAGACTGATGTCTTGGAATTGCGTCAAGGTCATTCTAAATTGGCGGAAGAATATATCGAGCTTCAAGAGAAGCTACATGGCCCAAGCGCGTTGACAACTTTCGACGAGCGCTACAAGGCAGGCCAGCAGTATGAAAAGTTACTTCGAGAAATCAGAGACCTGCCCGGTTTCAGCGAGTTTCTCCTGTTCCCAGCACAGGACGATATCAAAGCCGCCGCTGCTTCTGGTCCCATTGTTGTGATCAATGTTAGCGCTTACAGGTGCGATGCTTTGCTCATTGAGCAGCACCAGCTAAGAGCTTTGCCTCTGCCAGACTTATGTCTAGAGGACATCAAGGATCATGCAACTAAGCTAACATCCCTCTCTACGGATACACTGGAGTGGCTTTGGGATACGGTTACTCGGCCAGTGCTGGAGGCGCTGGGACTTGATCAATCGCCCGGGGATAGTTGGCCTCGCATATGGTGGATTCCTACGGGGCCACTTACCAGCTTTCCTCTTCATGCAGCGGGCAACTATGATGATGACATATTAGAGACAGTTCTCGACCGTGTAGTTTCGTCATACAGCAGCTCTCTCAAGGAGATAATAAATAGTCAACGAAGGAATAAGACTCGGGATGTACCCATTGGCCCCAAAAAGGTGGTTTTGGTTGGCATAGAAGAAACGCCGGGCCAAAGCCGTCTCGAATTTGCGTCGCAAGAAGTCGAGCAAATCGCAAAGCTTTGTAAGTTTTCTCAGTTCCATATCAGCATGCCCAAGAACCAACGAGAAGATGTCTTGGCTCAAGTCAATGGCTGTGACATCTTCCATTTTGCTGGCCATGGGATGAGTAACTTATCCAACCCCCTGAAAAGCTCCCTGCTCCTTAGCGACGGGTCCCTGACGGTGTCAAGACTTCTTGAAACCGACCTACGGATTCAAAGACCATTCTTGGCCTATCTTTCCGCTTGTGGTACCGGCCAAGTGAAGCAAAGGCGGCTTGAAGACGAAGGGATTCACCTGATAAGCGCCTGCCAGGTCGCCGGCTTCCAACATGCCATCGGCAGTTTATGGGAGGTCAACGACGAGTCTTGCGTACACATTGCCAAGTCAACATATGAGTGGATCATCAAGCATAATCTGAGCAATGATTCTGTCTCCGAGGGACTTCATCACGCATGCAGGAAGCTACGAAATGAATGGATGTCTAAAAATTCACTGGACGCTAAAAGGTCTCGGAAACCAGGCGTAAAACTTGGGGACATAGACCCCCCATATTCTATTCAAGATGTCCTCCCAAGCATAAACCGGCCAAGAGACGCAAGAGATATCTTGTATTGCGGTCATTCCCCGCTTCTCTGGGTTCCTTATGTCCATTACGGAGTCTGAATGTGATGGTAGTATCTAGTTGATATGCGAGCTTTCCTATTTATGCAGAGAATTACACAACGGCGTGAGAAGACTTGAGCGCAAGACGGTGTCTTGAAGATATCATCTTGCACACTTCGGTATCATGTCATCGCAATTGTATGCTTATCATCAAGAACCACTAAGCATGTCAAATAGTGTGACACGCTAAACTGAAAATTCTGTTCAATGGTAACGACCAGCGGCAGAGTCCAGGATGCCGTTGCTGCGCACGCCTCCCAAAAAGTGACGCGCAGGATTATTGTTTTTCCTCTGATCCACAGCTAGCGTATCGGCCCCAGCGCCCTGCTTCAAGAAGAAGCCAATCATGTCGATACTCTTTGTAATTAAGGCTCTTTGAAGCAGAGTATATCCACCACCCATGTCTTCAACGCCATACAGAGAGGCTGATTTCGTAGAGAAGGCAACCTTCCACTCCGAGAGACTCACGTTAGCGCTATATCGAACCCATTTAGATAGCACCGACGGACTTGTCGTAAACGAAGGATACTCCCTAGGGCTTTTCTTTAAGCAAGGAGAATCATCGGGTACCTGAAAAACGGCCAGGCTGGAAACCTGCAGCGCGGCAGAGCTCTCGTCTCTGAGCTCCGCTTGTAGGCGACAAATTACAGCGCGGACACAGCCAGAGGCCGACCAACAGCTACCGTTAACGGTTTAAGTGCTGTGGGTATTAACACATGCTCTTGTGAAGAGTGGCAGTTGTAGGTGGCCACAGCGCACATATTTTCCCGGCCTTCAAGGACAACAGCTAAGCGGCTGCCTTGTAAAAAGCCGCGGTATGAGCGTGGATACGCGACAATCCACGAGTTTTCCGATACAGAACTATGTGTACTCGTGCTGAGAAGACACCGCTTGATCGTTATCGTCCCTTGCTTGTTAACAGTTCAACCCCGAATGTTCATGGGCTTTGGTCCGGGCCATGATTCGAGAGAACATGTTTCTAGTACCAGGGCATATAGAATTCCTTTGCCCATCCTGCCAGGCAGCAAAGGCCAGCAACAATCTGGTACATCTTAAGAATGCTCTGCATAGACCCAAACTCCTACTCAATCCACAAGATAGTACAATAAACTGTAATATTAGTGCCATCTTCCAGGGTTATATTCTGAGGCTCCAACATAGAAAACACAAAAAGCTAATAATAGCCTTATATAATTACTCCCGGGAGGAAACCGAGTTAAAATAAAGCCGCTTTTACAGTATCTGTAATCGCTTCCTCATCTGTCCTATCAGGCTGAGTCGACGTAATCACCGCCTTTACAGCGGACTAGAGAAACCTCTACTACGCTACATACCATACACCTATCTGCAGCTGTACTACGTCCAAATCCTTACCAGAACGTTTCGTTTTAATACTCAGTGTGATAGGGTATAGCTGAAGAGGCCTGTAATCAGTGTAGTTAACTGTCTGTATAACTATACGCTGAGCAAGTACTCAGCACGCTTGAGCATCAACGTCGGAACCATCAAAGAGGTAAAAATCCACCATCTTTTACCTTGAAGAACAAGGTAGATAGTTCCTATATAGCTGGGCAGTTATACTAAAAATCTATTAGCCTCTGAGAAAGATCCGTTCTTTTCTCATTATATATACTATAATATAAAGTCAAAGGGCTGGGTAGAGGGCTCTCCCGATCCTCTGAAGATGCTTTTAAGAAGCCGATAATATACTTCTATATTCCAGCTGAATTCTTCGTAATCGGAATTAAAGTATTCTATCGCCCGCTCACAGACAGTATTAAGTTCTTCCCAGCTCGGTACGCAGCCAGGCAGAGTATTTATACCTTTATCCTTAAATACAGAGCGCCAAGGTTTTATATTCAGCCCTTATTCCTGAAGGATCTGGATAACTTCACTCTTCTTATCGTACAGCAAGATATCAATACCCATATCGATCTCAAGCAGCTCCTGCACCAGACTAGCAGCTGCAAGCGGAGGATAGTCGTTATCGAGCTGCTTACACTCAAGTCCTCCGATATCCAAATTCAAGCCCATAAATTGTCTCCGGGGCGATAAGGCTTGTAAACAGGTGTCTCCCTGCTGAGACAGTGGCAGCAAGACGGACAACAAAGAACTCAACTGGGAGCCTGTCCGCGTACCTTTTGCTTAGGGTATTTTATCGTTATCGCCAATTCTTCGTCTTTTTAGCGTAGACATATACTCCATCCCACTTATACCGCCCGCTGAGTACGGAGGAGTGAGTCACTAGCGCCTCGATTTTCACTTGCACAGGGCTGCACAATCACCTTCGGGATGGTCCAGCACGTTCTCAAGCCAGAGATAAATTCGGCTATCGTCTAACATGACGGAAAAGAAAAATGTTCCCCGAGGCACGGCATTGGTATAATTTGGCTGGGTGAAGTGAACTATTGGAGGCTGGAACTTTGAAGTGGAACAAAGATTACCATGGCAACGTGCGATATGCGGGATGAAACGGTGATTGGCCAGGCTTTCTCGGCTTCCGGAGCTCGGTCTCGTTATAATCCGAAGTCTCCTGACACCAGCCACACAAGCCACAAAGCCAAGCCACCTGAGCAATAATGTTTAGTAAGCAGAGCAACAGCAAGACCCACCCCTACCCTACAGGCCAGGAACAAGTGAAGGAGTTGAAGACTTACAATTGGCTTTATTATCAGACATGTATTAGCATGAGAGCAATTCTATATTTATTCTAGCCTTTTGTTATCGAACCTTACCTTGACTCAAGTCATAAGAAACGCTGCGTTGTAGAGCTAGGTACCTAGTTAATGTTGATGCAACGTGAGATTGCTTTGCAGAAAGTGCGCTACTTTCTTAGTGGCTCAAGCAATTATCATTCCCCTGTCACCGAGACTGTTCCAACTGTAAGCACGACGGCCATTTATCACGATGCCTATTGTAATGAAGTCTGGATATCAACTGCTAAGTTACGGATGCCTGGTCCGTGGGAATAACCTTACTGGTCTCGATGAATATGGTAGAAGTTTCATCATGGTAATTACATCATCAGTGGGATAAGTGGAACTCAAATGGTTGGGAAAGCATCATTGGTTGACACAAAACCGTTAGATTAATTCGCCGAATGTTTTCAACCTTCAGCCCCAGCCAATCATAAACTTGCAACGTGACGCGTCAATCTGCGACAAAGCGCGTTCATAGTACGGGCTCATCGTTTCCTACCTAGGGACCTGAATATTCAGGTCACCATTGGCCAAGCCAGAGATTTCTATGACACCATCAGGAGGCTAATGAGCAACCAGATGTCATCGCTTCCCACTAGAGTCACATGTCGTTGGGACCCCTAAGAGGCCACCAGCCACGGCTCCGGCTCCGGCTATTTCAGATGAGCGCAGGTCAGCTTCGTAGCAATCGCTCGTAGGGATCTCAACTTCTCTACTAGACTAGTTTGCAACGGCCATTAACCTGGACGTACATAGAGTCACATGCTCACGAAAGGATTACACGCAGATTGCAGCAATCATTGAGAAGGCATTGGCTTGCCAACGGGAATGAATGTCGGTGAATTGCCGGACCTTGTATCTCATAGCTAGATATATTTACTAGGGGTGAACATTGACCCAACCTAAGTAATTAGATTATGGAGGAGGAAAAGCGACTTGAAGATGATGACACACGTGACTATTGACCAGTCAAGTGTTGCTTAATCCTTGGATTCTTCCTTGAGCTCTCGCTTCTTTGCCTCTCGTTTGAAGCCAATATGGATGCCAATGAACATGAAAAGGGAGGCGACGGCGAACCCAAGATAAGGTTTGGCCCCAATCTTCCAGTTTGGTGCTTCAGATGCAGGAAAGGCTGCGATCGGGAGAAAAGCGCTGAGGGCATAGAATATGATGGTTCCAGTAGCGAAAAGAAGTGTCCGAACTTCAGGCTCTCCCCGTAAGTGATCCGATGCCCACGCGCACAACAGCATCATCGAAACACTAATCCTTATCAGCACGAGCGTGATTGGTATTATGATAGGGTTTCTTACTCTCCAATATAGTTCAGGTAATACCCAGCCATATGAAGCTGTCTGTTTTGGGGTCGGGCAATAATAATGGACAGTGATGTAAGACTAATCGCCTATTGCTTGTTAGCTAGACCTCTCATTTGTATGTGTAGTATCTAAGCCTGTCTTACAGAATGTAATACTAGGAAAGGCAATCTTTGACCAGTCAGGTCACTGAAGCCGCTGAATAGTAACTCAGCAACTAATTGAACGGCTTGCCCAATAATAGGTAGATAGTTCAACATGGCTACGGAACTGCCCTGTTTGTTAGCAGCTTAGAGGTAAGATCGTTATTAGAGGGGAGACTGACTATGTCAAAGTTCCATCCGAATTTTTGAGAGATTGGAGATAGAGGTTGAAATAGCTGGTTGGCGCGGTGTTGCCACCAAACGGCCATGCAACTGAGACAGTTAGACTTTATTGACAATTTGAGGATGGTAGACGGCGTCTTACTTGCAACAGCCCACAATTCCCAAAACGTAAAGGCTCTTATGAACGACTTGACTGTGAGTCCTCTCTGAGGCTCTCGGCCGATACGGCGACTACGGGCGAGTGCAACATCTTGAAACAAACCGTTAGCACACCCAAGGTATTTTGGGATACTGAGGTGACTTACCGTAGTCCTGTCGCCTCAGATACCAGCTCGCAAGCTTGTTTGGGCGTTCGGGCTAGGTGTCTCGGTTTAGTCCTTACTCTCTTTGGCAACATTTCTTTTCGGAAACAACTTACATATCCAGGTAAAAGGACGTATCCAAGAAGCGCAACGACAATTGTGCAAACGCCCTGTCTCAAGTTAGCTCAATAATCCAAGAATTATAAGATTGCAACGAACGTTGATAACAAAGGCCCATCTCCAGCCGCTTCGATTCATATGGCCCTCCAAGTTGGTGGACAAAGCGCCTTGCATTGCGCCTGATAGCATAGCTCCGGCTGGTTGAGCCATATTGTAGATGCTCATTCGGAGAGCTACTTCGTTGGGCATGTACCACTGGCTGTTATGTTCTAATTAGACTCCTCCCGGTAATAGATACACCGTGCAAAGCATACCTGATCATTGTGAAATAAGCCGGCCACATTGTCGCTTCGCAAAATCCGATAAAGAAGCGAATTCCATATACCTTTCGATTTGTGAGCATTTACCCAGGACACTAGGTTCAAAGACTTTACCTGTCGTGCATCTGTTACTAGGGACAAGCAACAAGTAAGGACTCCCCATATGAGCTGAAATAAATATTAGCATGTTCGAAATCTAGATAAATAGCATGAAGGACAAACTTCGCAGGATGGAAGCCAAATAGCAGGACCAATATGAGATATAAGAATGCAAGAAGGAAAAAGCATTATCATGTATCCGATACTAAACAGTGATGTGTTAGGCTGGGCTTGTTCGGCAATGGCCAGGACAACTTTAGACAACAACTTACTTAAAGAATGTGGTGAAGTAGTTGAGTTCGTTTCCGTATAAGTGTAAATCCGTTTGCATACCTGATACGTACGCGTTGCTCTAAATAAGCACCATTAGCAAAGCAACCTTGGATGATACCCGGATCTACTCACAATGTTGGTCTGGTCTATATACTTGAACATATAGCTCAAGAATCCAATAGTGAGGAATCCTAGGTCAAGTCTCCAGCGGAACTGGTTTTCCGCAACAGGATCGATGTCGTCGTCTCTCTGATCTGTCGTTACAGCCATATCCGCCTTCTCATTGGTTTCAGCAATATCAGCCGACAAATCACCTGGATGAGTAGTTGCCATGATTAACGCCGTTCGATGATTGAGTTATATGGATTGTTGTAATGATTTCTTTGATTCCCGTAGTGAAATGAAAAGGAATTCAATATTTTATATAAATCTTGGTTATCGGGAGACTCTTACACTTCGGTGAGATGGTGTCATCGGCCAGGGCAACGGTGTGCTCCAGGAGTCGTGTGGATACAAGCCCACATATTCGGTACGCTCTACAAACATTCGATTTCTTAGTATCGATAGACTCCACTCTGTATGAATGCAATATCGGGTTTGTATCCATAGTGTCGGTTTGTTCAACATTGCCGAGCGCAGTTGGTACAACATGGTCATTCCCTGGAAGAACAGTGATCAAGTTGTCATAAGATTTAGGGACGTAATACGGCCAATAATTTAGCATATCAATGCCACTAGACCACCGGAATACATGTGGAATGGCTCATCTTATATGACCTACTGACACCAATTTAGCATATCATGACACCTTTCCCCTGGCATAATCAACAATTAAACTTCGTAAGCCGCACCAATAGGTTAGTATCACCAAAATATTCTCGCGTATCCATGACTGTTCTGCTACAGCCCTTCATTCTAAATCCATATGAGAGCAGAATAATCGATTTCAACTTTACATAGCTCGACTGAATACGCAATTTCTAGGCATATCGATGCTCGTGGTTAAAAGCTTCAATCTTCGAGACGGCTTTCGTCAAGATCCCATATTCCAGTAAACATATCTGGCCAGGGCGCCTGATTATCATCTAGGAAATTCCCAATTATAGGGTTGTCAAAAATATCAACACTTCCACTAACGATAGATTTCTCGGGTGTGCTCTGTATTCCTTGATCATTGTGCAAATTGGTACCCGTTTGAAAACTTTGTGCCCTGTTTGCCGGGTTATCCTGTTGACTTCCAGCGGATTCCGCAGCTTGGGGACTGTCGCTTGACGTGTTAGTAGTGACTAGGCTGCCCTCAAGTTGGCATTTGTTGCGTAGAATTGCGACACGCTCCTGAAGATGTGATAACCTTTCACAATAGTCTACAGAAGGCACATTTCCATCCTTCTTCATAGACTGCAATACAGCCAAAAGGACATTTAATGCATCAGAAGTGGCAGCATCTGGCTTTAGGGCTAGTGATATTACCAATATCAGGGCAGCCGAAAAGAAGTGATGTGCATCCCAATAGCCAAACGTCGCAAGTGAGCCATCAAGGAAGAGCCCCTCTGCAATCCGGCTCGAAGCCTGTGCCGCATGAACACAGCTGTCGGCCAATGCCAGAGTGATTGGTGAAAGGGTGTTTGATCGTTGGGCTCGAGGAGTTGTGCTGTTGCAATTGGGTCGAAACTGAGCTTTGAAAAGATGCAAATGGATCGGTCTAGTCGTTTGGATGATGCATTCATTATATGCCAAGTGTAGGCTCAGGACGGGCCGAGGCGTGTTTTGTTCTCTAAGACGTACAGTCGGTTCTAGTTCATCATGCCATGCTCGTAATTTCTTGAAGATCGTGTATACTCGATGTATATATAAACCATTTGTACGCTCAGGAATCCCATATATATCGGTTACTGGAGAAAGGAAGTTAGCTTTGTTATCGATGATGGCAAACAGGGATGGGGGACCGCCAACAAATATTCCCAATGATGCGACCTAACTTTACGTTTGCGACCATTGGTATAGGATCCAGAAAATCCGTCTTTTCTTCTTCTGTCAAGCCATCCATACTTGGGAGTTCGACATCAATGTCTTTGTCCCTGATAGTTATCGGCTGACCGAGTTTGGAAGCAGAGACACGCTCGAGAAAATATAAAACCCACCAAGTACGTCGGCGGCATTCTCTTTCAGCTGGGCTCAATGTGATAAGTTTGGAGGCTGATCTATGTAGACCCATACTCGTCGCGATCTTCATAGCGTTACCGATGTAGCTAAATGCGGTCATGACACGACCCAGAATGTTCGAAGACCATGCCTGACGAAGTACGTGAGATTTTATGTAGGAGAGATGAGTTAGGCATTACAAAACTTACCAATAATATTAATACCTCCACCTGAAGCAACGACGGCTCCTCGAATGCTTCTCGAAATACATTCACAGCTTTAAAATAATAGTCTGTTCCAGGAACTCTATTATCACCCACCCCTCTTCGGTTTGTGTAGATTTCTCCCAGGCATAGCAAGCTATAGAACTTGCATAGCCAGAGGTCTGAAGGCATCACCTCTTTTCGGTACACCACGTCTACTTCCCTCATAAATGATGCCTCTAGAAGTGGGAGAGGGTAACTACCGATGAAGCGCCGAGCAACATTTAGAAGAAGCCTTGCATGCGTACTCTCGGGAAAGTCGGTTCTGGGATCTAACGATAGCTGCTGGTATCTGGGAACTCGATAATAGTTGGAAAACGCAACGGTTGCTAAAGGATAGCTATCGTCAAGGCATTGTAAAATCCTGTTGTGAAAGGCAGCGCAAGAAGCTTCACCAATAAAAGCTGGCTCAGAAGCTCGTTCGTAAATGACGTTCTCTAGCTGTCCATCAAATATGGGATTAAGCATGCTGTTTTCCTCACGCGAGAGAGCCGGAGATATGTCCTCATGGTCCTTTTCTGAGAATGCCTGTTGATTGATCTGGGTGGGACCTTGGTTGCTGATTCTTTCAAGGCGTTTGCTGTCCGCTTCGAGTTTCTTTAGATAACTTCAATTTTTTAGCGATGAAAATAGAAAGAGAGGACCAAAGAAAGGATGTTACCTTTCCGATATTGTGACCTTTCGTTCTTTGACAGGGAACTCGCAGCTCCCCTCGTCGCTGGACGAGATACATGATTGGCATGGGCGGCTCCCAGAACATTTGATCTTGTGCAAGTGGCATCGATGGCAGCTGGAGCAGTCTGTCAGCACGGCCAAGGAAACCTATAATTTTACCTACGCTGCAATTAATCTTTTCGCTTTTCGACGGCCCTCGGCGTTCATATCGAGGAGTAGTATAAATGGGGTCTGGGAATCAAATGACGCTATATTACCCCTGGACTACTAACACTGGTATCAAGGTCGTCAGAGAAACAATAGTGAAGGGCGGTTTACTGGTTTCTCTCTACTGGTATTCGGTATCATGCTACGAATTATTTCACGAAATTTCTGCTCCCCCAACCATCACGTACAGAAGCTGTAACCTTGCTAATGAGCAGAGCACGCAATCGTTGTTTTGGATTGCGCCTACAAGTGTGGGTATTCTCTCGGCAACTGAAAAGTTGCCGATCATGCACGAAAATATTCTCGGCGTTCTTTCGGCTTCAAGTGATGATGCTAATACGTAATTACCATAGCGTCTCAAACTCAATGCGGCTAGTTATCAAATTAGTCGATGAACCCACGCGGTTGGAAACGGCAATTAGTTGAGCGCAGTTCTGACCAGCAAAACTTGGTCTAGAAGCCTCTTAATGTGAGAGATTCGAAGACGGGCACAGGCCGCTGACCAGACCCCATGATAAAGTCACACTGTATCCGTCTGATGAGGTGTCTGCTTCAAAGCTGCCCCCTAGCTTGAAAAAAAAAGCAGTTCATTGTTATGGCTATCTGTACCACTGGAAAACGTTCCGATGTATGGTGAGTTATTGATTTTCTCCAAGTGGAACACCCATGCCATGTCGTCCGGCGTAAGCAGACTTCTCTGCCGGGGCCCACCCGCTTGTTTCAAGCAGATTCTCATCTGCAATGCGGAAAACTTCCACCTTGAGAGGGCGACAGCACTTAATCATCTCCTCTTCGCTATCCTCGCCGAAGCCCCAGAGAGACAAGTCACCACCAGGGCACGTGCCTGAAATCATCAGCTTCCGGGAAACAGAGTATTAGGAGAGATGAATGGTCAATCGGACTTACTGAGAGCCATGAGCAAATCCTGCTCAGCAAGGAACTCCAGGTGGTCACCAGGTTCAGCAGGCGAGGGGTTCATGAAATACCGACCCTGCTCATCAAGGCCAGTAACTTGGAAGATGTTGATTACATCATGAACATCTTGCTCGTTCAATCCATAGGGGATAACTGCCCGTGTTAGATTTGAATGGCATTGATAGTTGTACTGGCCTCCGCTCAAGACGGTATTGATATACGGGTCGCAGCGAGTGCCTAGTAAGTCATGCACCCGACCGCCATGCTCGTCTTCACCGTACCAGGAGAGCGTGTCCTTGATTATGGTGGCAAGAGGACGCATGTAGGGAAGGTTAGACCAAAGTCGGTCAAAAGTCGAGACATGGGAGGCGTGAAGCTGCTTGGTGCGGCTTGCCCAAAAACGCTCCCGTGGGTTATGGAAGTTCCAGATGTTCAAGTCCCCTATTGTGCAAAATCATTTTGTCAGCATCTGCTACTTGATAAACCAACACATTCACATCTGGTAGAAATGAAACTAGTGTGCCACCGAATTAAGGCTATGCGGGTTTGCCATTCATACCAACTTGAGGGCCTTCGGGGGTGCTGATTTTGACAATTGAGCCTGCCGGGGCCTTCCATGCTTTCCCTGACCGGATGGGCAACGTGAACTCTTCAATTAAGACTCTGGGTGCCTCGCGAAGCCTGTCATAAAGATCACGGTTCACCTTGAGTGGGGAGGCATCACTCGAAGGCAAGTAAGCTGGAACAGGCTTGGGGATTGGTTTGCGGTTCGCGCGCCGCTCAGCGTCCGATGCGGGCATTTTGGCGGTGGTGAATCTTGGAGTTTGAACAATCTCACCAACAAGAGACATTTAAACCTCGCAGGATAAACTTATAGATGGTGAAATGCCCCACTAGGCAAATCCACTTCGGCATAAGAATAGTTGCCGCTGATAACAGCAACGGCCGATGCTAAAGCCCGTACACACACGTTATCTGCAGATGTTGGCATTTTATGGTGCAGAGCTCAACTAGTAGATAGGTTTATCAACAAGAACAAGGTTTCCCCTCTTTGGTTCATTAAATGTCTACCATGGACGGTAAAGAACTGCCCATGTGAGAGAACCCAAAACAACGGCAAAATAATGTTCCGGGACGTAATCTGATTGCTCCATTCGGTTTAGTGGACAATCGGAGCACTCCTCCTCACCGCTCGCTTCGACTTGTAACATGATTTCAATCTTATCTATTCATAAATAAACAATGTCAATAACATTCTAGCCTTCAAAGCTCGAGAGAAGTCTTTTTTCGTCTTTAGAATGAAACAATCATTTCTTACTGTGAAAAACGGCAAGCTAGCTGTAGAAGAGCCAGAAAGCGAACCCAGGATCGTTGCACCGCCCCGACATAAGGCTGATCATGAATGGGAGCCGAGTCATCTGGACGCCATCTGCGTTGAAGAGTTCATTTTCAGGCTCGCCACATCCTCCGCTATTCCCCCAGCACCCGATAGCAGAAGGCGGCGAAGAACCCTGCGCGCTGCAAGGCGGTTCACAAACCAATATCAACTATCCAACGACAATGGCATTTTGACATTGAAAAAACGGGTGCTTAGCTTCGAAAAGGTGCTGCTGTTAGGAGTACACGAAAAGACCATACAACAGCAGGGAAACTTGAATCATAACCTATCGCTGCTGAGACTTCCCGCAGAATTGAGACTTCGAATCTATCGCCATCTTCTACTTAGAGCGGCCCGGTATCCTATATTTCGTGGGGCCCATGGCTTCCATATCCAAATCGGTGATTGGAGAATGGAACGATATGGCGGCGAGCTATGGCCTGAGATCCTTGCGACCTGTCGACTCATTCATCGAGAGGGGACACCAATACTCTATGGCGAGAATATGTTCAAACGGGCGTTCTCCTGGCCAGCGAAACCCCCTTTTAGCTATATTCCCTTGCCCCGCTCTCTTACTTCCAAACTTAGCAATGAGAGCGTATCATACATCTCCGCAATCTGGCTTGAATCCCAGTCGGACATGTGGCTTGATGATCAAAAGGAGCTAACGGTCTTCCAAGATTTCCCAGGCTTACAACAGATTGAGTTTAATATTCCATTTTCGCCATATAGTCCCCAAAAGCGGGAGGAGGGTAAAATACTGCTGGAAAATTGCCTGATGTCAGTCGATCGGAAATCAGAACCTCTGAGGCGCTGTAGCTTCTACCTTCAGCTTCCTTGGGATTCCGATTGGAGCGCTTGGTCAAAAGGAGGAGCAGAAGGTTTTGGACCACACCTGAAACTGAAGGCAAATTTGGACCACATCATGAAAGTAAACTCAGTATTTTCTCACCAAAGGATTACATGGCATTTTAGATCATCATTTTCGGAGTATTGTGGACCTGATGGGAGCGTTGAATTTATAATTGAGGGTGCCAAACCAGACGAGGAAGGCTCTAGGAGATCAGACATCAGATGCACGGTCTGTGTCGATGGTACAGATACTCATACGAGTTTGGAGAATCGTGTGTAACCAAACCTTAGGGCAGCCTTGTACCCCTTGTTAGGTGGATAGTCTAGTTTTATCGCTGAATTAGGTTTGTTGGTTGTTATTATAGCTTACCTATTCTAGCTCCCTTAGAGTCCCCCTTGTCCGTTATGATAATTTGTCTGCTGTTTTTCTTGGGTGACTAGAGAACAAGAGAAGACATGAGTTCGTATAATGCTCTCTATGTGCTCAATGAAGATTTCAACTCAGACTTGCAGCATATCCAGAAATAGATGGCTCGGAAAGCGTTCCTGCTTCGGGGCTTACGATTGTTAAATAATTTTTATGTATCCAACATTATCTTTCACAACGATCTCCGTTCCAAACAGCTTCGAAGTGTTCTGCAGATGCGCTAAAATACGCTGAGCTTCTGCCACTGGCGCCAGTTTCGGCATGGTGCGATCTGGGAGAGATGTATCGTTTGTCAACTGGTTATGCACAAGGGGATGCAGGAGAACCTCGGCCGGCGACCCGTTCTCAAACTTGGTCTCGGCGATTATCCCGTCGTCCCACTCGATTGGAAGATTGTATCCACGAAACGACAGCCCGAGACTATAAGTGAGAGACCCCAAGCCGTAGAAGATGGGGCGTGAATTGTAGACCTCAATGCCTCTCAAAGTGTGCGGTCCATGTATTAACACCACATCAGCACCAGCATCAATTGCGGCGTGGCTGATGTTTCGTGAGTAACTGGCAGGTACACTGGATGCGGGCGGGAGAGGGATATCAGAGTCCGCAGCGCCTGATTCAGACTCATGAGCATGCAGCGAGAAGATTGTGGCGTCGGACTGTTTCTTCGCCTCCTTGATTGAATTCAAGATGCCAGTGTAGTCCTCCGGGTTGATGTCCCATGAAATAGACGATCCGGATTGTTCTCCTAGCAGCCAGTTGGACCAGGCAATCTGAGTCTGGCCAGTATATAACGTGATGCTAGTCTCGTCACCTGCCAAGATTTGCCCTTGAGACTTGGCAATGTTTCGAATCTGGTCAAATCCTGCGGCATCGACGACAGTGAAAGGTGTCGCACGAAGAACACTGACGCCAGGTCGAGACCGCAGGTGCTCGTCTGGATCTCCAGGCCCAGCAACGGACTGAGGAGTATGCGTACCTGCTGCGCTAACGAGTGCCAGCCGCCTGTTGCCCTTGGTAACAAATACCGCTCGTCGTGCTTCGTCGAGTCCAACACCGGATCCTGAAGTCGATATGCCCACCTTGGCGAGGTTCTCATGGGTGCTGATCATACCCGCCTCGACAAAGTCCCAAGCATGGTTGTTAGCGTGGGAGGCAAGGTTGAAACCGTACTTGGCGAGTAAGGCAGCTTGTTCGGGTGGGTAATATGGACCGCCACCGACGCCTCCGTAGAAGTTATCACCGCCGTTCTCAGAGGCAGGATACCCGGTGAAGGTCTGCTCGTTTAGTATCTGCCCTTCCATGTTGAAAAAGGCAAAGTCGGCGGCCTGGGTAATGTTCCATACAGCAGCAGTGCGAGTGTCATTTGTAGCGACTACGTCCCCAATCAAGTCTCCGGTTGCTGCAAGTGTCCATTGTCCGGGGGTTCTTGGAGCTGTAGCGATGCAGAGTGGCCATTGAAAAGCCAAGCTGGTGAAGGGGAGCATCAACCAGCGTGATGGCATAGCAACAACCATGACTGATGATGGCTTTGAATAGCAGTGATACACTGGGCCTGAACACTTGGCTTGTGGTTGTTCTAAAACTTGTCGAAACAATTGATATTATTTATGGGCTGTGAAGTGGCGTAGGGGCGGTTCCTGCTGCAATGAATGACCCTTTGACCCATCTTGTTTGAATGTCTGAACGCGCGGCCGAGAATACAAGCGCATCCGTGGTTGTTTCTCGGCCAGATCATGGAGCAGAGCCCGGACCGGCGACTTCTGCCGCTCACGAGAGTGATCCACCTTCCCGTTCGGGTATACGAGACCGCACGCTTCGACGCAGCCTTTTACTGTGGCCGCTTGGCTGACGTCTTTCTTCATGTGCCGACGACAGACTGCGGACAAGGGCACCAGGCTGGGTTAACTTTTGCTGATCGCAGCTCAGCCCGGCACTCACTTGAGAAGGGGTTCAGAACAAAGCCAAGATCTGCATGAGCAGACACGAGCACGAGACTACGCCTGAAGAGTTATAAGGTGCGGTTCGAGTTGCACTGAGTTTGTCCATCTCACCCTTCAATTTGGGTAGAAGCTATTGTTGCCGAGAGCCACTGTGACAATGATGTGGTCTAAGGCCTTTGTTCTGTCCTTGCAGGTGGCCTGCGCGACAACTTGTGCTGCCGAAGCATCATCGCCAGTAAACTCAACTCTGCCATCAATCGATGTAGAGTTGACTCCTATTTTGGATGTTGTGAACTACACGGGCATCAATGGAGAGCTTGTCATGGACATTCATTTTGCTAACAACGAGACCCTCCTCGTGCTACCCCTCGAAATGGCAAATGCACCATCTGCGCAGTATACCACCGAGACACTGGAAGCGTGGGACTGTCTTGGCCAGCTCAGGCTGACCCAAAGCGACGGCACTGGATCAGACAGCCAGCCCAGCAGGTTTTGGGCTGTGCAGAGAGCCACACAAGGTCCTGTGGTGGTCCGGTTCAAAGCGAAGCCGTACCAAATTGATCCGAACGCCATGGTTGGACCGCTGTTCGACATCCGCTCCAATGGCGACGGTCTCTTGGGCTCGACCTGGGCCCTTGTTCCACTACCACCTGATAACACAGCTCAGTATCAGTTCTCCCTGAGATGGAATCTCAAGCATTCGCCACAAGATGCCAAGGCCGCTTGGACGTGGGGTGAGGGCCCGGCGCCTGTCACAATCAGCGGCACTTCAGCAACCTTTCTTTACACGTTTTGGGCCGTCGGGTCAATGTCTGCTTACCCAAGCGACTCGGATTCTAAGCCATTGAGCCCAGATTACAGCATGTACTGGCTCGAGCAACCCCCCTTCGACGTGGACACGATAGCCGCGTTCGTGGACAAATTCTTCAACTATTCGTCGATCTTTTGGAAGGACACAAACGGAGAACCTTACAGGGTCTTCATTAGACACAACCAAGAAACCGGAACTGGAGGGACGGCCCTGTTGAGGTCGTTTACCTTTGGCTGGCACGACGCAAACAGCACGGCCGAGGACAAGCTTGAACTGCTCCTGTCCCACGAAATCACCCACAACTGGCCTCAAATTAATGACGTAAACGCTGCCGGAACTCGATACGCTGAAGGGACTGCCGAATACTACTCACTGAGGTTGTTGTGGCGAAATAATCAGATCTCAACTGAAACCTACCTGTCGGAAATGAATGCTAGACTCAAGACATATTACTTGAATCCTTACGTCAATCTAACTGATGAAGATGCGTATGATCAAGCATGGGAGGCTCGGCAAGCCCAGACAATTCCCTATGGTCGTGGACTCATCTATCTCACCAACCTCGATGCTCAAATGCGCGCCGTTTCAAACTCAGATGGTAGAGAAAGTCTAGATACCATTGTATTAGAGCTCTTGGATATTTGCCGAGCGTCTTCGTCTCAGTGTACTGAGGTCCAGCTGTTAAAACTGTTGGAGAAGTATCTTGGCCAAGAAGGTGTGGAGGAGTATCACGCTGTCAGCACCGGACAACCACTCATCCAGCCTCTTGAAGACAGCCTTGGCCCTTGTTTCGAGGTTATTGAGACACAGACAAACCCTGCTGTATTCCAATGGCGCTTCAGGGATGGCAAGGACGCCTCTAGCGAAGACTGCCTGATATAGACGCTTCTCTGGTAGATAGGGGCACACGTGATCTGTCTAATTGAATATATGAAACCTGTCTCATTTCCAGTACAAAGTAACGGTCAAATTTGTAATTTGTTCTATGGTGACGCTTCGCAGATGTTGTAACCTAACTTGCACACCCCTTTACTACCCAAATTTCATTGATATGTAAAGTAGATACTTGCAAATCTCATTTTCTAATCCACCGTCTTGAATTGATAATAGCTTCTTCAATAAGGCTTTCTGGTACATGCATCAAACAATTTTATATTTAGGATCTCATGTAATAAGCAAAGTACATTATCTCTTGCTTGAGGAACTATTTACTTGGTTACGAAGGACCGGTCTGATAATGCGGGTTTCCTTGTGGCTTTGGCTTGTGCCTGTAGCGGTGAAGTCGGAATAATAACATTCTATATTTATTGTGTTTAAGTACAGTTAATCATATCTTGCTGTGTGAGCTGGACCCTCTGTTCTTTAACTTTTCCAAGCGTTCAGTCTCTCTTGCATGGCCACCACACTACTTCAGCCTCTGTCACCATATTTAGGAAATCTAGATTATCAAGCGCGCGTCGTCCTACGAGACTCGGCTACTAGTTGAGAAAGGATAGAGTCCTTGTCCTTCAACAACTCCCCCGGCGTGGCAAAGTTGGTCACACGGCCATCATGCATAACAAGGACCTTATCATGTTCAAGCTGCACCCAAATCTTAGCACACACAGACCAATGTTGTGCTTGGAATTTACTTACAGCTGACTCAATGTGATGAGTAATTGTGATGACGGTGTGATGTCGAAATCTATGCTTTATCACTCGGTGGATAATCGCCATTGTCGGGGCGTCCATCGCCGCAGTAGCTGTATACACGGTTATCAGTCATGAAAGTCTTCATAGTCATAGGTGATATTACCTTCATCCATGATAACAATGTCATTCTTTTCTAAAATGGCCCGTGAAAGCGCAAGAATCTGGATCTGCCCTCCAGACAAGTTGGCACTAAAGCTGGTCAGCATATCGAGCCTAATTTGATAAGTTAAACATAGCACGTACCCAAAATCTGAGATCGGGTACTCCAGAGGATCTTGGTCTGGTTCAAGGTTGAAGATTCGACTCATCTGACAAAGTTCCAGGGCCTCGCGCAACTGTTCGTCGGTTCGTGCTCCTTCCAAGTCCAAGTTGTTGCGAACTGTACCGCCAAATAAAGCAGGCTCTTGCGGTATCATGGTGATACGCTTTCTTAAGGTCATGAGATCAATGTCTGAAATATTGAGACCGTCTATTTCAATGGTCCCAGCGAGACCTTGATGATGATGTAGGGCGCGAAGTAGAGCAAGAGTGAGAGACGACTTGCCTGCACCGGTGCGACCGACTACGGCGACGTGCTCGCCCGGTTGAATGGTGAAGTTGAGATTGTGTAAACAGGGCTGGTCATTGGGTTTATATGAAGCAGTGTAAGAGCTGAAAGTGATAGCTGCATTCTGCGGCCAGCTTGCCGGTGGTCTAATCTCGTCGTCGGGTTGGTTTTCGGGCTCTTCGGCGGCACAAGCCCACACCCTCTCCGCAGACGTAATATCTGCCTCGAGATTGGCGCGCAATTGGACCAGATTGTTGAACTGAGAGGTGATTTGAATCTGGAAGTTCATTACCAATCCCAGGGTACTTGCTGGCGTACGAAGCCAGAGGAGCAAACCAGCGGAAAGTAACTGGATAATGCTTTGATCCATCAAGTCAGTACTAGAAATCACTAAGCAGTGCGGTGAGGAATGATATTACCTTGAGAGAAGCTGCAGCCGAAGCATTAGCCAACAGTCCAAAGCAACAAAAGGAGCCCAGATGCGGATGTGGTTGTCTATAACGTTATTGGCTTTCTCTTTGAAAGCAGCCTCTTGATTGAATGTCCCGATGACAGAAGCGCCTACTCTCATTTCGCTCGCGGTATTGAGAATAGGTCCTCTAGCAAGAACTTCCAGGCGCCTCAGTTGCCTACACGCATGAAGGTAATAGGCTTGGATAGCAAAGTAAACAAGACCGATGGGAGCTAGATACAGAATACTTATAGGTGTCGCTGCGACAATGATGAGCACCGATGCCGTGGCCGTGACACAAAGGGCAACTATGCCGATCAGTCCTGCGCTTACAGTTGTATCAATCTTATTAATATCATTGGTAAAGCGGTTCAGGATATCACCTAAACTCGTTGTATCAAAGAAAGAAAACTTGCTTCTCAAAATGCCCTTAGTGAGTTCGGCGTGAATAGACCGAGATGAAGGGATAACGCATAGGAAGTAAGCAACAAGCACAAAAACTGACGATAACAACCCGCCAACTAGGGCACAGACTGAGTAGTAAGCCAACTTGAACGAGTGTCCTTGGCTTTCGAACTCTTGGCTTGAGAGCTTCAGAAAGTAGACCGCTAAGATGTCCAATAGCTTGGAGGCGGCAGCCGTCATAAGAACAACTAGCCAGCCGCCAGGCTTGGCGAGCTTCAAGAATCTTAGATAGGTACCGAGCCTGACTGGTGAATCAGTCGTGTCTGGGGCGGGATCTCCGGGGCGAGTTCTTGACAACAATGGCGCTGTCTCTTCGTCATTTACCGGTCGAGGGGACATGGCTCGGTTCGAAGCATTTGGTTTTATCGATCCATAACATATAGATGAAGTTGAAGATGTAAATTTGTCAAGTTCTTGACGAGTTTCAAGTTCCTCGTCCGGAAAATCGCCAATGTCCTCTTCATGAGCTCGAGATGGCGGGTCCGTCTCTGACAATATCCCATCCCGGATAACGTATAACTTGTCCGCTTGAGCCATCAGAGCGTCCGAAGATGTTGTAACAATTTGAAGTGTATCTTTGAGGAGCCCTCGAGACCCGAACAGTCTATTTATGAGATGGGACCGCACCTTGGCGTCAACCGCCGCGAGAGGATCATCTAGAACGATCACTTCGCGTCGGGAGTAAATGGCCCTGGCCAGCCCGATACGGGCCTTCTGACCTCCAGACAAAGCGACACCAGTTCCGCCCAGTATCGTCGCATCTCCAGCGGGTAGCCTAGCTAAGTCTGAGTTGAGCGTGACGGCAACGAGGACCTTCTTGTAAAAAGGCCCATCAAAAGGAAGTCCAAAGAGGATATTATCCCTTATCGTACCAGAAACAAGAAAAGGTTTCTGAGGTGCATAGGCCATATTTCCTTGAATCTCGATGTCGCCAACGGGGGGCCTGATCTCTCCAATAATGGATCGTATCAAAGTAGTCTTTCCACATCCAACAGGTCCTGATATGACCAATAGAGAAGCAGAGGATGCTTCGATGTTGCGTATCTGGAGGAGGGTTTTGGTAGAGCCTGGGAAGGCAATCTCGCAGTCCCGAATTCTGAAACCGACAGAACCTGTTCTTGGGATATCGTGCGGGTTTAACACAATGTTCTGAGAGGTCGTGTCCTTCTCATCGTTGGCCGCTAATAGAAAGCCTTGGATGCGGCCAAACGAGATACGCCCCCCGTAGTATAGCATCACGAGCCGCGGCAGAAGGGATACTGACCTCGTAATATTGAAGCAGAAGGCCAGCGCGGGGAAAACCACACTGCTGGGCAAGGAATGGCCGAGGAGGATGGATGTCCCGAACGTCACCGATATCAAGGCTGGCGGAAGGACGTAGACCAGAAATACCATGCAGGAATTGAGTTTCGCAATGGCCTTGTATTTTTCGAGTTCTGTAGCTCGCTGGTCATCAATCTTGCGCTCGAATAAATATGCCAATGCATCGAGCTTGATCTGTTTGATCTGCTTGATGACCTGGGTGATCAGTCTGACCCTTGTGTCCTTGGCCTCGATAAAGTCGGTCATCCGTTGCGAGATGCGGCTAGTGGTGTAGGCTAGCATTGGCATCATTACGAACTTTTATTGTCAGCTGGCTGTGGCCTAGGAAGAGGATTAGATAATTACCGGAGAAATGGCTCCAGCCAAGACGCTTTGCCAACCGAGGAGTAGCACGAGGGCGGCGATGCTAATAGCAGACTGAACAGCCGCCATCCAAAGGACGTGGTATTGCTCAACTAGATCAAACACCTTACCACAGTCGACCTCGATGAGAACCGCCGGGTCGGCACCGGATTCTTTGCCGTCAGTAGCCGACATGCACTGGTCGCAAAGAAGACTGGTCAAGGCGGATCGAAGTTGCACACCAATCTTTCGAAGTTGCAACTTCATATGAGCCTCTGTCGCTCCAGCCATGAGACTTGCTAAGAATAAGCCGGTAACAGACAACAAGTCGCCATTCTCGATCAAGGATTGCAGAAAGAAGGGTTGCGCGAGAGCGGTGGCGACATTGACAACAGCGAGCAGAAAACTCGATACCATTCCGCCTTTGAAGTTGCGCCACAAGACCGAGTCGAAACCTTTGGCAACACCATGACGAAATTCAAACGACTGAAAGATTGGCTGCAGTTGAGTGCTCCCCACAGACAGTTTTCTATCAACTGGCCAGGTGTCATCGATTGAGAGAGGACGAGAAGCGGCCAACTGGAGAACTGGATCGAGCCATGAAAGAGTGAATGTTGGGAGAAATGGAGCGTGTGAGAAGGGATGGTTCTGGGCTTCAGCTAAGGACGAGGTTCTGGGTGTGCCAATTGTGATGAAAAAAGAGGTAAGATACAAGGAAGGAATGGCAATTGAAACCCAATCGAGGACCGGTGCCTGGATCAAGAGTATAGCCCAGCTAATACAGGATACTAGCTCATATACCGCTTGTAATACGGAGGGATAGTAAAAGGGTGTCAAAATAACTGAGATTGCTGCGCCAATAATTACGCCGATGAACGACGCAAAGACTCTCCTTGTATAGGTGAAGTCGAGACTAGTTTTTACCAAGCTCGTACAAGCCACAGTACTCACGCCAATCAGGGCAATATTGACGGCCTGTCACAAAGGTTAGGTTGGGATCAACCTTCGATTCGTTGAATAGACATACAAGTGCTCCGATTCTGAGGTAGCTCCGTTGGGAACCTCGCTTCTGCTTTGAGAATAAAGATTGCAATAACGCACCCAGACCGTGAATGACGACAGAGGCCAAGAAGATAAAGCTGTCCATGATTAGATTGCAGTCAAAAGAGCCCAAGAAAGTTACCTACTGAACAAGGCTGCTGAACGCCATGTTCAAGAAATGCCGTCGACAAAGACGGTAGATGGCCGAAATACGACGAAGAAATACGACGAAGAAATACGACGAAAGAATTGCTAAAGCAGTCGACGAGTGTTCATGAGAGTAAGAGTAGTAGGTAAGGTGGTTGCAGCTTGCCGCCCCCTACCTAAGCATGAGAAGAGTCAGATTCTGGTTACCAAGCAGTCTATGAGTTGAAGTGGGAAGAGTACCCAGCCGAGTAGCAGCCTCCTAGAGGCGCCAAGGATCCAGCGTGATGCGGGGCTAATCACATAGAATTGCCCAAACAAGTCAACAATAGCGCACTAGATACGATTTCCCACCATACGACATCAAAATGCCATGGCAGTTGTTCATGCGCGTATGCAAAAGCACCAACACAAGTCAAGTAAACGACTATTCCACAGAGCTCTTCCCCGTCTGGCTGAAAAGAATGAATATGAAGCGTAGAATAGTTTCACACTTGTGATGTTCTTGCCCTTGGCTCAAGGCTTTTAAGAGTAAATTTGACATGGCACATTAGGTCCTTGTGGTTATGAAGGCATGGCTCGGTCAAAGCGATTGGAATAGCCAAGATTTAATTACAAGCGGAAATCTTATAAGAGATTATGGCTCTTTTAAGGGTCAATTATAATAAATGTCTACGAAGAAGCGGTTTAGAGAGCCGGGAGCCTTCCGTGGATCCAGCTGTTGATCAGAGTCAACGCCTCCTCAGGCTTGTCGAATGGAACCAAATGTCCAGCTCCCGCAACCTCGGCATACGTCAAAGGCTCGTACGATTTCCACAAGCCAGCAGATTTCGTTCCAAGATACCACGGCACAAGTTCCCTTAGTCTAATGATGGGCTGGCCGTGCCAACTCAATCCTCGGTCGACAAGAAGACGCATGCCTGGCGCATTGCAGTAAAGGTCTTGGTCTCCAACGTAGATAAGAACGCGGATGCCCTGGTTGGCTTAATATTAATTCACGTCCATCGAGCGGCGACAATGAAGACACTTACAGATTGGAGCAGGTGGTTGACATACTCGTCACTTGCTCGCCATAGGTCACCCACCTTTTCCCACTGCTTTAACACATCCAAGGAGATTCCAACAAAAGCCTGGTTCTCAGGAACACCGAGCGCCGTTTTCACATCGCTGCGGTTCAGGTACTCTTCAACGTAACGCATCTCACTGTAACAGGAGTCTTGGTCGTGACACTCGCGTCGGAAGTCGTAAGGGTTACGGTGCATGTCTTCCGTGACAACTTTGCTGATTCCGCTGCATTTTGACTCCGCCTCCTTGCAAGTGGAGGATTTCATGCCATCAACTTCACACACGGCCAAGTTATCTTCGCACCACATTGCCCGAGGTGCCCATTCAAGGCATTGGGACGAGTTGAAGAGGCTATCTGGACCTGAGCAGACTGTTTCAAAGAAGCCCATGTTCTGCACGGATCGCCGTACGAGACCATTGCCAATCATGATGCCCTTCAAATTGATTTTAGGGGCGCGACTTGAATTCGGAGAAAGATTGGGTCGGTCTTCTTGAACTATCAGCGATTCTCTTTCATTACTGACACTCTCAGATTTAAGTATGGTTGAAGCGAGGGCTGGGACCCAAGAACCGCCATATGACTCGCCCGCAATGTAAAAGTCTAGGTCCGCGAGCTCAGGGAAGGCAGTCATAAACTGCCGGAGGAATCGAACCATGGCCATCGATGAGTCGCGAATGCCGGCTGGTATCCGTTGGCCGCGGGAGTAACCCACACCAACAGGCTGACTAGAATGTAGATTTATTAGCCCCGGTATGTAGTATTAGACATTTGACTTACTCAACAAAGAGAACCGTGGCATTGGCGTTCCACCCGAACTCATTGTCAACGGTATATCCACCTTCGCTGGCGATGCGGCATGGTCCGAGTTCCATGAGATTTCCGAAGCCGACTGAAGAAGCACCTGGACCACTAGAGTTGAGGTTAGCGGACGGCACATTTGGAGAATCGGGAGATTCATACCCCGACATCCAGAGAATCACAGGATCTGTTTTGGGATCGTGCTTGCTCTCAAAGGCCCAGAAGAAGATGGAGTTGTTGCCTCCTTGCCCATCGTCGGACGTGATGAAGCCAGAAGTCCCCGGAGTGGTGCTATTGCACACCTTGGCCGTATCAGGACTCAGCTGTAGGGAAAAGGGCTCGACATCTGATAGTCCGGAAAACGTCGTCTGCAAATGGGACCGCGGAGTTACCTGCGGAACTGCCGCATTGGCCGAAGTCCCCAAGGCAATAAACGCCGACAAATGAATCGACAGCATTGTATGATCGAGACTCGTCTGTCACTCTCTATGATTAAACCCAGCAGCCGTCAATGTGAATGTGGAAAACCTCAAGACTTAACAGCCAGTGCCGATTTCGCCTCGGCCCCCGGCCACCTCCAGAAAAGAAACGCTAAACCGCATCGGGTGCTCGGATGCGCACGTCAACCCCGAACGAGGCTCCGATGATCACTTTACTATACTTCCAGCGCCCGTTATGCGTGTGAATATGTTTTGAGATTTTAGCCTTCTGTTCTGTGCTGCTACTCGGTATCATAGAGGTTTCTATTGGCATCATGAGATTATCTACCGTTAACACAGCATTGGTCTGGGCCGCTGCGGTCACCACCGTCAGCTCCCAGCAGCAACAACCACTTACAAAACCGCCGACAAGGACAGGAAGTAACTTTCATGTGAAAGAGCAATCCGCAGCCCTTTGTGATGCTGGGTCGAGGTACTATACAGGAACAGTCAACATCACGACTGAAAAGTCCATGTTCTTCTGTAAGTTCAATATTCCTAGAAATGGACGAAGCGCCAACTAACTTTCTAGGGTATTTCGAAAGCCGCCACCAGCCAGAGAATGACCCATTGCTTCTATGGATGAGCGGGTAAGCGAAGTTCAAAGTATATGGAGAGAAAGACAACTAATTTTGTGTACCAGCGGGCCAGGTGCGACTGGAGAACTTGGCTGTTTCGTTGGTAGCGGCCCGTGTGCGGTCAATGAAGACGGGAACTCGACGAGACGCCTGGATTATTCATGGACAGATCGTGCTAATGTCATCTATATCGAGTAAGATTGTTTCTACACATATCGCCACAAGTTGTATCCTAGCTAATACTGTCCAATCAAGCCAACCCATTGGCGTCGGCTTCTCTGAGATCACTGATCGTGAAATGATTGCTGTCAGCCTCTTAGAAGGCGCCCGAGACGTCTACTCTTTCCTCTCCACCATCTCTACGGAGGTATTTCCACAATTTGCAAGCCGCCCTTGGCATCTGACTGGAGAATCCATGGGCGGTCACTACGTCACTGGCTATACCCAGTACATAGCCTCACTTGAGCGTGAAAATGCAGCATTGGGCATTGAACCCCGGATCAACATCTCGTCAATAGTCATTGTAGACGGATACATTGATGCCTCACGTCAGACCGTTGGATACTATGACTTCTTCTGCGCTGACTGGGCAGCCGACGGGCGCAAAGCGCCCCTCATGGACAAGACTATCTGTGCGGATATGTCTGAGGGTGTTCCAGCATGTGAGTTGGCAGGAGCCCAATGCCGGAGCAGCTACGACGCCGCAGTATGCCTTTCGGCGATGAATGTGTGCAATCAGACGGTCGGGCGGTTCTTCAACGACGAAATCCGCCCCGGGGGCTGGGATCCTTACGACAGTCAGTCTTTTCGCAGAGACCGAAGTAAAGACTTAGCTAATCTATGTTAGGCCGTCACAAATGCGAGGAGCCTCCTTTGTGCTCAAGTTTTGCCCATGACCATACATTGGAGTTCTTCAACCAGGATTGGGTCCAAAAAGCACTGGGCTTCCCAGACTTTCCCTTTGAATTGATCGACTTCGACACTAACTACCGCTGGGTCCAGGCCGGGTATGTGAACCTGCCGGTGACGCGGGAATTAACCTGGATTCTAGACCAAACGAACATCAAAGTTCTTTTCATCAATGGAAATAATGATATCATAATGTGAGTTCTTGGTAGCAAGCCCGCCAAAGAATAACAAACACGATGCTAACGGAGGGTCCGCAGCAACACACCAGGTCAGATGCGTATGCTGGACGAGCAGCCGTGGAAAGACCAAGCACAATATAGAAGCTTGGGCTATAAAGAATGGTATTATAGGGATGGAGATCTGGCACACCATGACGAGAAGGGGGTTGAGAGAGGTGGCTTTTGGAAAGGAACTGACCGCCTGCAATTCTACGCCATTGATGAGGCTGGGCACTTTGCGCCTCATTTTCAGCCCGAACCAGTCGGAGCTGTACTGAGAGGGTGGTTGCGCAAGTAGACAACATCTGATGCTCCCAGCCTTCGTGGATTGGCTGATTAGTTATTCATTCATATTATTCCTAAACATCAGTGCAGATGTCTATCTTTGCCTTTTTGCCATATTTTGACAGTTCAGGCAACGATATATATACATAAATCACACAACCCCTTAACTCTCACAAGAAGGAACCCAAAATAATGAATATCTAGATCTCGGCAGAAGTCGTTGGTACGAGGTCGTTAAAATACCTTCCATCAGCCGTACATCCAATAACAATGAGGTACTCGTCTTTGCCATCGGAGAACAACTTTTCCTTGGAAGTCCACTCGTCATACGTTAGACAAGAAAAGAATATCGTATGCCCCTTGGCAATTTCTCTCTCCAGTGCTTGTTGGAACCCTAGAAAGGCGCGGAGCGGATAAAATGGCCCTTCAGAGTGCATCCTAACGTTGGCGATGCGCGTGACGGCCTCTTTGATCGAACGTGATGACACTTGGCCAGGGCAGAAGAGTCCGGTTATGAAAAGGCAGCTGATGATACCTCTTCGGTAGGCATTCTCTCTGCCACATTTGGGAATGTCGAGCCCAGCTGCCACTCGCAAAATGAGACCAACCCACGGGTTCGTAATGTCAGCAGGCGTGTCGGGGAATTGCCGCGGTAGCTCTGTCGACCGATCTGCCAAATCATGGAGCAAACTCTCGTCACAAACGATATGGGCAAAGGCATAGTCGACAATGTCCATCGCTCTTCGATGACTAGAAAACCGCAAAGGCTCACTCTTGGCGGTGGAATGATTGACCTCCAAAAATTCTGCCCGAAAATCGCGCGGGGCTTCACAGCTTTGCAGAATCGTCTTGAGATATCTCAGCTCTGCATATAACTCCTCCTCTGTCAAGAATCGACCATGAGATCTGTCATTTTCCGAGGGGCTGCAAATATCATGTCCCTTGAGGATACTCCACCATTCATCGACTTTTTTCATGGTAGTGGCTGGCGTATCTCCACAGACTCCAAACCCCTTGGTCACGAGAATTCGGTTCCAAAGGCGTCTTGCCCTGGTTCCGATGAGCTCAATCATTTGGCAAGGTGCCGCAATCCTCAGCTCCAAGTTGTTGACGAACGTTTCGGCTGGGTTCTCAGAGCCATAAGGGGTATGTGGTCCTTGTGCATTAGCAATCAACGAGCGTAGACTGAGCCACCAGCGTATGAGACTATACCCTTCCGCCAGTGACAGCACGTCATCAAGTCTATTGAGGATTGTCACGTTTAGGATTGAAAGTGCATCACACACGCTGCTAAACGACCCTGCTTCAAGCTCATAGTAGAACGCAAGCATCATCGTCACCAGCCGCGCATCTAAAGGCAGGCTGGTGTCCTTCTCTAGTAGCTCGACAGTCTGAGCTGTAAACGCCGTGGCTTTGGCGGAGTGAGTAGGCATAGCGGTCCAAGTCCCTCGGCCATTCTCTGCCTGTTCGCCTTGCAGGTTGGCCAGACTGGCAGCAGCTAGGGCTAGCGCCGCACAGCATACCGTCTCACATGTGATTACCAAGTCCCATAAGAACGGCAGCTCCACTGGGAAGCTCTGCAAGACGCTCACTTTGAAGTGCGCGAGGTATATGCGATCCTTGACAGAAATCTGTGATGGCAGACGCCTTTGCAATTTGCCCACCGGCGTACGTAGTGGCGAATTAACCTCGGCATGCTGGACGTTGGACCGCCCTCTGAACAAGTGGTGGTCCGTTGACGAGGGGGTAGAGGGTTCTTGATCGGAGGGAGACTTCCGCATCATCGACTCAAGGAATGTTCCACTAGTACCAAGTGTGTTTTGTTCCGTATCGGTGCACATCGGAGCAGATGCGCGGCCAACTTGCTCTTGATAGGAAGCGACTGGTGACTCGTCCTCAGCCTCACGTCCCGACACTTGCATATCTATTGATAGCACTTCTGGGACTCCCGGTCCGGGGGGAATCTCGGCAAAGTCGAAGAGCTGTGCAAAATCGCCATTCGCACCATCAAGCGGGAGATCAAAGTCGAGCTCTATGTCGGCACACCTTGATTGTAGCATTGGTGTCGAAAAAGCCATCATGTTTGGCTCAATGGCCCATTGGATGCCAGAGTCTGGGGAGGGATAAGCCGACTGCGCTTCTGCCTCGATGCTGAGCTCTGGGACGCCATCCCATGCATTGTTCTGCTCGGCAACTCTTGAAGCATGGGGCGTGCTTTCGCAAGCAGTCGTCTCACACGCAACCGAAGGCTCATTCCTTAGTTCGCACGTAGGAACGTCCTCTTGTGCCGAACCGCTGTATCCATGATTCATGGCATCCGTTGTCCCAAGCTGCGATTGAACAAGGCCTTTGCTGGATTCGACCTTTTGCGCCGCCCACTGCGTGGACTCTCTGAATTTGATGGCAACACGCTCATACTGACAGTCAGATTCATTTGCTACGCATCGGCCGCACCTGGGCTTGCCTTCGTCGCACTGGTATGGACGTAAGCTATGCATTTAGTCACAGGTGGTGCTAGATTTGAGAGTGTCTGACCTTTCTGCGCTTTTGGCGACACCGAGCACAGCCACCCCTGCTGCGCTTGATGTCCGTCTTCTTGATCCGCGTGGGTGGTGGACCGTACATGGGAGCAGCCTGTCGTCGAATGTCTTTCCTTGTCTCGCTCTTGATAGAGTTGATGTCGTAGCCGGCGGTCGCGTAGGTAACGGACGACGCAAGGGGATCGCTTTGCCGAGAATCCAGGTTTTGCGTACGTACAATCAATTTCCCCGCCTTTTTCAAGCGTAGGGGCTTGAGCCACAAAGATAAGACCAAACCATTTAGGGACGATCTACTGGAGGGAAAACACAATCACAGTGCGGTCCATCACTTTCTGTTTCTCCCCACTACCCTATAGCAATAAAAAAACAAGCAACGATGGGGGGAAAATCGTTCAAGTACATGCATAGATGAATTCTGATCGAAAGTATCCGAAGATTTGCTATTTGAATTATATAACAACATCTGTAAGATCAAAGGTACGAGAGGGTTGTGATTGGCCCGAAAGAGGGAGGCAATATGTGGCAGACTTATCAACCAATGCCCCGCACCGAAATTCGGCTTACATGTTTATGAAATACATTACTCTCAAAACTTAAAGCAGATCCAATTTGCCTTTGCAACCATCAATTTGCGCATCAGACACCATGGCCCAAGATTTTCCGCCCTCGGCTAGAGCTTCTGCAACACTGAACCAAGGTCCCGCCTGGGATCTCATGGAGAAGGTCAAGCTCCGGCCAAAATATGATGCTGAAGAAAGGCCGGAAGGCGTCATCAATCTCTCGGGGGCCGTCAACAACCTCATGCAAGACTGGATGAGCATATACGCAAGAGACAAGTTGCAGTTTGAACCAAAATCACTGGCATACGGACCCTTGAGCGGCTCCCCAGGCCTTCTCAAGGCTGCTGCTGGCTTCTTCAATCGGTTCTTCAACCCCTTGGATCCAGTCAGTACTGACCACGTCATGGCAGCCAACGGCGTGACTTCATTAATAAATATGATGGCATGGACACTCTGTGATGAGGGCGATGGGATTCTGTACACCACGCCAAACTTCTACATGCTGGATCTCGACCTCACCATGCGTAACAATGTAACGCTCCTCCCTGTCTCGACCACCAGTCTCACCAATCCATTTGAATCAAGTGAGCTCGTTGAGACTTTGGATGCTGCGGTCCGCGAACACTCAAAAGTGAAATTTCGGTTGCTATTCATGTGCAATCCTTCCAATCCTCAAGGCCGATGCTACTCGCGAAGCACTCTCGACACACTCGCATCATGGTGCGCCAGACGGCAAATGCACCTCGTTGTCGACGAGATCTACGCCATGTCCACTTTTCAAGGCGAAAGTGAAGCCGAGCTCTCTCCCTTTACAAGCATTTTAAGTGTCTGTTCGCGACCAAATGTCCACTGCCTCTACGGCCTGAGCAAGGACTTCAATATGGGAGGCGTACGGATGGCATTTCTTGTCAGCAGAAACGCCCAAGTCCTCACTACAGCCTCAAAGCTCACGTCTGTCAATTTAGAAGCTACACATGATTGTGCACTAGCTGACCTTTCTTGGTGGTAGATGGTTTACTTGGCTTCCTGTGATCACGGACACGTTTGCCACCTCATTTCTTTCACAACAAGACACAGTGGAAGAATACCTCGTCACATATAGGTCAAGACTTTCAGAAGCATACAGTCGAGCAGCCACAGCGCTCCAGAAACAACGCATTCCGTACGAACCGGCCAACGCAGGGCTGTTTATCTTTATCGACCTAAGTGCATGGTTGCAGTATTTTGTGGGATCTACGCAAGGTACGGGAACTATGTCGAGTTCAGAACTTCGCCTATGCGAGTATCTGATAGACCACGGCATTTTCCTCAATGCGGGAGAGGTGAGATGTCCTGTTCCCGGTATTACACAGGCGTGGCATGCTGACCATGATCAACAGTTCGCAGGCTGCGAGCGACCTGGCCATTTCCGGCTTGTTTTCACACAGGATCCCAAAGCGACTGAGCTAGGCATCTGGAGGATACGGGCTGCGCTAGACCAGCTGGCTGAGAAGCCCGTGGCGTAGCAGTGGCAGACACGACTGCGGATAGCGGATAGCGGATGAGGTTGGATCAAATGTGGGGCGTGGCTCCGGAGACGCAATCGCTTGCCTATTCGGGTAATCGGGTGCGCAAGAGCTCGGCCCCGAATCGGAACATCCTCGTTGGATGGATTGTTGAGGTTGATGGAAGAGCATGAACCAAAAGCACCATGGCAAGCGCGTAGATAAGAACATAGATCGTTGTTGATGGTTGGCTCGTAAATGTGTGGCATGATTTCCCCCAGCGACCCTTGAAAATCCGAACCTGCATCATGATGGATCCCAGCCGAGCCTACTCTATCCCCGATCACCGAGCCCAAAGTTCGCAGACATGTAGTTGTCACAATCATGACGAAGTGTCTTCACAGCACACGAGACAATCAAGTCTCTTTTCAGATGTCTCAAATGATGGCTGGACTACTATTGGCTCATCCACACAACCTCAACTTTCTTACCCACCAAGTGGCGGTTCAGGCATGGCCAACGGATCCAATATTTGCATTTTCGCCCATTGCTTGATTCCCGGACGTGGCGCCCCGATCTGCAATGCCGCAGTTGGGATTTCGCTCGAAACTGGAACCATCACCTTCGTAGGACCTCAGGCTCAACTGCCCCAGGCTCTGGCCTCTGCACCACGAGTTTCGGTGCGTTACCTGATGCCCGGTCTCTGGGATTGCCATACGCATTTCACTGGGGTATTGAATGTGGACTTTCCAGATTTTATCCAGACCCATCCAGCCGCGATGGGGGCCGCCATTACTCGTGGCCTGCATCAGACCCTCATGGCGGGGATTACATCGGTACGAGATGTAGGCTCTTACGCCACTGAGGTTGCTCCATTAGTAGAGAAGGGTATCATCCTCGGACCCAGCATCTTTGGAGCTGGAGGGGCTATAGGAATTACAGGCGGAAGTTGTGACGCCTGCACTTTGCCTTCCGACTTCGTCTACTCCCGCCAAGGTACATCTGGAAATACAGCTTGGTCTGGCGTTAGTTGCCTCGTTCTGGCTGACGGAGTGGATGAATGTCGCCGTGCCGTCCGTCAGCAGATAAGACGCGGGGCGCGCTGCATCAAAATCGTCGCCACTGGCGGCGTCCTTAGCACCCAGGATAACCCCGAGTACCGGCAATATTCTGACGCAGAACTCGGAGCAATGATTGAGGAAGCCAGTCTCCAGAACCGATCTGTTGCCATTCATGCACACGGCAAAAAGGGAATCATTGCTGCTGTCAAAGCAGGCGCTCACACCATCGAGCATGGTAGCTATATCGACGAAGAAGTAGCTGATTTGATGGTGGAGCGAGGCGTGACGCTGGTTGCAACTCGACACGTTATTGAAGCCGGCCTGCGCAATCTCGACAAGCTTAATCCACCCACTGCCAAGAAGATGGTCGAGATTGCCGGATCACATCTGCGGGCGTACCAGACCGCCGTGCGCAAGGGCGTCAAAATTGCACTAGGCACTGACATTGCGGCATCTGACCCAGCATCAGATACTGCGCATGGCAAGAATGGCGATGAAGTAGGTTACGCCGTCAAGGCAGGCTTGACGCCGCTTAAGGCTATCGAGGCTGGAACCATCAACTCGGCCGAGACACTGGGGGGGTTAGCTCCAAAGAAGGGTCTCATTCAGGTCGGGTGGGATGCTGATTTGATTGCCCTTGACGAAAATCCACTTGATAATATTGAGCTGCTCGGTAAACCAGACAACATTCAATATGTATGGAAGGGAGGCTTGCTGGTCAAATCCCCCCTTGGTCAACTTCTGTGGCCGCCTCTGACAAAGTCATAACTGGGAAAGAAACTTTCGTATATACAGAGGAATTTAGAGTCACGGCATGAAATTTTAAGTAAATACCGCTGGATATTCTAGCATGAAAAAAGAACCTTGTCTATAGTTGTATCCTAATATAGCAGATTCTCACGCAGCTGCATTGGCTGCCTATACGTTGTTGATCTGCCGTAAAACAGACTGTACCTCATTTTTTTAAGGCTTGTTTGCGCTCTGATTATTACCGTAGGAAATGGTCAGCGCTTCGGCTAACAGCATTCTTTTCTCTCTACTTTGTTCTCGGAAGTTTCTATGTACTTTCTTCGCTTGAGATAGATTTGGGACTGGTAATAAAATTTGAAATTAATTGTCCGGACTTGACTACCGAAACTAGGACTGAATTACAATCCAGCTATGGAGATCGGCTGATGGGATAGCCTAGATCTTCATTCACGGGAGAGATAGATCAAGGACCTTATTGGGCACGCGCCTAACCAAGGGAGAGGATAATTCTTGGAGATTTTGATATTTATTCGAACGCCCTGTTTAGCTTTCTATCATGTCTGATTTGCATCCAAGTGAGCTGTGCACTCAATCTCTACATCTGTCCCGAAAGGCAACTGGTGAACTGCCACACAGGTTCTCGCCTAAATAATGAACGATGTATCAGCAGATGATCGAATAAGATAAGATACAAGTTTGAAGTCACTCACTGGCTTAATATCCCGCTTGAAGAACTCATCATATGCCTCGTTTACAATTCCAAAATTGTCCATGTTTGTCAGGTAAATGTTCATCTTCAGCACATTATCCAGACTGCTGCCGGAAGCCTTCAAGACGGCTTGGATATTGGAGAGAGCTTGTCTCTATGAGTATATGGTTAGTCTGAGCCGTCGCCATACTACGCGATGAGCTACTTACGGCTCGATCTTTTACCGTTCCTTCTACGAGCTCTATCGTCGGCCCTGGCTTAATGCCAATGTTTCCTGAGCAGTACACGAGCCCGTTGTACACAACGGCTTGCGAGAACTGGGGCAGCGGCGCAGGAGCCTCGGTAGTGAATACGGGAGTGAAGGAACTAGCCATATTGTTTGCGGGTCAATAAAGGGTTAATAGAACAGCAGTACTCTAGGTAAAGAAGGAGGCAATAAAAAGTTAAGCATCTTGATCCTCTGTAACATCATCTTATATCCAAGTAGCAATCGCTAACCCATAATATCAGCGGACAGCATACCCCGATCTGGGTTAGTTGACATGGCGTCTGCCGAAGCAAAGCGCCTCGGCTCAGAGATCCAGATTAGCATGCACCGCCAGGACAGCCCAACATGGTTCCGAACCGGTCTCCCCCGACACGAGCAATCTGTAGAACGCTTAGAATGACATACCCAATACCCTCCCCGGCAATTCCGCCTGAAGCAATGGCGTAAACGAATCTAGCATATGATTTTGGCCAGAATTTCTGCCATACCCAAGAAAGCACTGAGCCAATGGCAACCGTGATGGTCATCGCCGACCCAGGAATGGTCATTGCGAGACCAACAAGTGACATGTTGGGAACGAATGGCTCCCACTTCTTCAACTTGGGAGTCTGCATCAAGTAGCGCTTTAGTACCACCATAGCCATGCCAACAACTGAAAAGATGATGGAGAATATCCAGCTAGACTGGGCGATTGGGAATTCAGGTGCCAAGATGGCCTCCGTAACAACCCGCCATGCGGTAACCGAGGGGAGAGCGAATTGACAGGTCGTTACTGACGCATCAGTGATGCAAGGGAAAGCCTTGGAAAATAGCATAAAAAGGGCAGGCGAGAGGAACACGGCAAAAAGTGTACCCAGCATCTGAGCGTGCCATTGTGCGCGAGCTGGCGTGCCCAGCAGGAATCCCGTCCTAAAGTCTTGACACAGCTCACCAGCTTGGTTCGCAGCAGAGGCAGACAAAACGGAGCCAACGAGGTTGGACCTGGCAGCGTGCTCGAATCCAATCTTCTGAACAGAGTCTCGGCTCACAGCTCCAGTTACGAACTGTGACCCCTTGGCAACGGAGCCGGTAGGATTGGTGCCAGAGGCTCCGAAAACCTGGATCACTACGAAAGCCCATAGAAATCCTAGAAAGACATTGAGGAGGACCAGTGTAGGAGGCACGCCATATGTGTATTTGAGCACGACCATGGCAAATATGAAAGCCGCGACAGTGACGGATGACCACTCCCACCAGCGAACTTGGTGTTCTTTCGGGACAGGGTCCATAATCTCAAAATCGCCGAGTACCGGCGCCCCTGGGACCGAGTTTGGAGCATTGGCGTTGAAGAGACGCTTTCCCGTGAGTTTTGCAATCGAATCATCCATTTGTTGGAGGCCATACTTTGCCAACTTTGCGAAATTTCGCGTCTCCAGGGCAATCGTTGCAATTGAGGCAGCAAGCATCATGAAGACTGCTGGCCACAGAATCCAGTACCGGGGCGAGGGTGCTATTTTGAGCTGATCAGGAACAAATGCATTGTAGGTGATGAGGTCTGGATTTGTGGGATCGTAAGGGATACCAGTAGCCTCTCCCCTTGCAACAAGAATTGGCCCAATAATACCCCAAGCCAGGACCGTGCCAAGGAGGTAAGACAAAGATGCGTTGAGATCAATGAGCATACCGACCCCGATTAGAGAGGGTGACCATTGCCACGAGAGCCAACCCCAGTTGACTGCATTGATTATGCTGTGGCCGCCCCAAGCGTAAATCCACCAGAAAGGATTCCATGAGTACAGAATGCCAGGGGCGTAGGAGGAAGCCACAGACCATACCAAGGATGCTGAGAACGAGTAGCTAATCGTCTTGAGCTTCTCCCTTGCCCCAGAAGCCCCGTCGGATGCTGAGTGCAGTGCCCGGATAGTGATGGCAGATGCTGTGCCCAGGGGGAAGTAAAGACTGAGTTGCCGTGCTAGCCGCAGAATAAACATCCGCCGAAGGGGAACCGCGAAGCCAAGACCCCAGAAACCACCGACCAGTGTCAAACATATCAACCGCCCGTAGTCGGATTGGGGATCGGGGCCAAGGAGCTTCAGCTGATACATTGCTGGCACGCCGCTCATAAACATAAAGCCGACGCCGATGCAGCCCAAGGAAGTCGCTTGGATGATGTTGTTTTCGTGCGGACCAAAGTCACCCGAGAGAAGGGGTAGCTAGACACCATCAGATAGCGTTCAGTATAGGATCTTCCATAGCATCGACTTACCTTGGACTTCTCAAGCATCTTGCATATGCCGAATCCGAAAATAGCAGAGAAAAGAGTTGCATCAGCACCAAAGCCAGATTTGAGACCTAGTCATGTCAGGCTTTGTGTATTAGTGCTAAAACTCCGGCGCTCTTACCTAGGTATAAGTTTGAGCAGGCAATCAAGGAGCCAAGGACACCACCAGTCAAGATGGCGCGAACGGTAACAAGTCTACGGCCATCGTAAGGCATCACGCCTGGGAGTGGCTCGTATGGTTGATCCTCTTCGCTCTCAGCGGCAGTAATGCTTGCTCCGTCGACGGCGCCTATGGTGCCATCTTCTTTATCTTTGTCAACCAAGTCGAGGGCGACATGGCCGTCTTTCTCGACCGGGACACTTCGGGTGCCCATGTTATGGTAGGATGCGAACAGAGATAGTCTTGGGTCCTATTGTATGGAGTTCAGAGTAGGATCGCGGGAGTGCTGTCGTAGCTAAATTACTATTTATTCGTATCAGCCTCCAAAGAAGATGGGTGGAAAACGGATGCTCTCCTTGCCACTCAGTTGTAGCAATAGACTTGAAGAAGCTTCAACCTGCTTACAGACAGCAAGCCGTTTACAGGTCTTTAGTCTTGCATACATATAGCAGCGGGTCGACGGATGGTAGCGTTCACTTTCCTTCCAGATAGCGATACTCCATTACCCATTGTGTGGCAACAAGGATCAGGTTATTGACACTTTCCTTATCTCGGTCCATCTATTTTGGCCAGTCAAGGTCTAGTTTAAAGTACTTACTCAATGAGGTCTACGGATCCGCGCCAACACGCGGGGTATGCAGAACTTGGGCCCGCCGCGCCAGATCAAATGCTGGGGTTTAGCCTTATCCAAAGTCACCCAATCATGGCCTTGAGGCTACTGAGCTGACATGCCTTAAACCGAAGAAGGAGATCTAATCTCTGATTTAACATGCACTTCTGGATATGATAATGAATTCCCATTCAAATATCCCAATGCGTTCTTAATCAAGGCACCGTGATACTACGCAAAGAATCCCGATATCTATTATTTCAAATATGCCCTAGTGAGAATAATAATTAGGTAGGTATATAGACTGAAAGTGGCGACTACAGGATGCGTAGGCCCCTTCCCCTTTTCCGTTATCACAATATACGCAAATGACCACATTGGTGGGCTTATACGCGGTTAGAATGGCCAATGGGCAAGCACGAGAGTTTAATAATGCGTACAGAGCCGGTAGGAAACCCTGGCTTCTCCACTTCACTTAGAGTGGGAGTGTATACTCTAATTAATATAGCTGCAAGCTCTGTATTCACTGGCGCGCGAGCCGATTGAGAAAAGCTCGCTTTGAGTACTTTGGTACATACCGATCACAGGTAAGTAGGCTCAACCAAGGAAAGTTCTGCTATTAATAGTTAGGAACTCTGGAAATAATCAAATCGACAGCACAAGTATTCAAGTAGTTTGGCTAACTTGAAGATGACTAGTTCTAAGTTTGGATTTCACTTCTTAGTCTTGTCACTTGCTAGCACGCTATGAAAGATCCTTGCTTCTGCTTCAAATTCGATAATCTCTATGGCACGTAAAGCGGATAAACTAGAAAGAAGAATGTATCCCAATATATATTCCTTCTTCACCGAACGCAAAATTCATTTATATAGGAAATCAAAAAAAATCAACTCATAACTATACAAACTCGCGACCAATATACAAACTCGTAACTAATAACTTCCTCCTATTATCTTACTTTCCTAGTTAGTACTATTAGTATCTAACTATAAGATTATATATATTATACTAATAGAGTCTAATTTCCTATACCTAGCTATTTAGCCCTCTTTTTCCTACTATTATAATACCTAATCCCCCTCCTCTAGACCTTCTATTTTAAGCTAAAGAGCTATCTATATCTAAACCTTATTATAGCTATAAGCCTCTAGTAGTTATAATAATATCTATTACTTTAATACTAGCTATTAAATCTTTATCTATTAGTATTTAATCTAAGTTTCTTAATAAGAAATACTATATTATATAGAATATTATTCTAATCTTCTTTATCCCTAGTACTAGATAGAGTACTTTTTTTTCCTAAACTTATTTAGATAATTATTTATCTAATAATAATTATATTTTAAGCTCTAGCTCTAATCTTAATTTATAAGGATCTAATATAGAATAATCTAATTCTAAAGCTAGATTTATAATTAGTATAGAACTAGATCTTAATATTAATATAGCTATTAGTTATACTTAGATCTAGACCCCTACTCCTACTACTATAGATATAGATATTATAGATATAAATAATATAAATACCTTAGATCTTCTAGATCTCTTTAAAAACTCTAATCTAGAATTTATTTTAAACCCTAAAACTAAATACTATTTTAAGTAAACTATAAACTCTAAAATTAATAAAACAGAGGTTATTTATTCTAAAGACTCCCTTTTATTCTCTATTATAGATATATTCTTTATATATACTATAGTAAAAAGTACTATTAAAATTATTACTTTTCTTACTATTAAATCTTTATTTAATAAGCTAAAGTAAATCTCTAAAGTTATTAAAACTATTAATACTTTCTTAATTAAACTAAATAATACTCTCTCTAACTTCTTACTAGTAGTATAGATCTAAAGCTAAACCTAGATATTAATAAATCTTTATTCTTAGTAAATAATTCTTTAGAATAATATTATTTATAACCCCTTTACTACTATTATAGCTTCTAATAGTTATTATAACTCTATTTTTAATAAAGAGATTTAAAGAGCTTCTAGAGATAGAACTAATACCTAGAATACTAATAGATCCTAATTTACTAGAGCTAGAACTCTCTAAGCTCCTCTAACTAGAACTCCTATAACTAGAGCTCCTCTAGTTAGAGCTTTTTTAATTAGAGCTTCTTTAGTTAATATTAATAGCTCCTTATATATTTAAACTACTATCTATAGTATTAATCTTAACTCTAATCTTATCTTATTTAAATAGATTCTAAAGATAGTATATCTAATAGTTATAATATTAAAATTAGTTATTAAAAAAGCTATTATAGTTTAATAACCTTCTAGAGATAATAGAGTTTTCTTCTAATTCTTAGTTATTTACCCCTTTTAAGAATAATATTAAGTAGCTATCTATATATAAGTTATTAAGATTTATTTACTCTTAGATTAAAGTATTATAAAAATATATTAGATTCTATCTAGCTTTATATTTACCCTAGTAACTAAAGCTATTTAATAAATCCTTTTTAATTATTATATTAAACTATATAAATAACTTAGTACTATAGATATTAAAAGTATATATACTTAATATATCTATATTATCCTATATATCTCTAATATAATCCTAATTTATACTAACCTTCTTAATACTAAGAAATATATTATAAATAAAATTCTTAATAAAACTAATTAAAAGCCTATCTATATTACTAGAGGTAAATTATATAAATAGCTCTTTAAAAACTACTTTTACTTTATTTTCTTTATTACTCTAGTTATCCCTTTCTAACTCTTTAAAACTAATAAATAGTTTAAGCCTAAGAATAAGAAATAATCTCTCTTTTATTATAAATACTATCTTAACTAATATTTAAAAGAATCTTATTATAATCTATTTAAAATCTATAGTCTCTATAGCTATCTAATCTATAAAGATTAGTCTTACTCTATTATTACTAAATATCTAAACTATAAAACCTCTAGAAATCCTACTTATAAAAACTACCCTTTTAAATCTATTTAATAGAATTATAAACTTAAAAGACTTACTTAGTTTTAAAAAAGATATATATAAAGAAATAGTATAAAGCTCTAGTATAAGAAGATTAGTATTAAGTCTATAGATCTAATTATAATCTCTATCCCTACTCCTACTCCTGCTTCTATTTCTACCCCTATTTATAAAGATAGATAATAAAATCTAATTATAATTCTAAATATAAACCTAGTTCCTTTAACCTCTATTTACCCTTCTACTTCTTAGAATCCTAAAACCCTAGAAACTATTAGAAAAATAACCTTAAGTATTTCTTTTATAAAGAATAATAAGTTAATTATTATTAAAACTCCTTTTTTAGTTTTTTTTAATATTCCTAATAATATAATACTAAATAAAGTTTTTTAATATCTTAAATAAAATAAAGAGATTATATCTAATATTATTAAGAAGCTTAATAGTAAGATATTCTATATAAGCTTCTAAGTAGGTAATAATAATATACTAAACTCTTCTTACTAACTAACTATCTCTATAAGTACTAAATATCTAGTTTCTAAACTTTTAATTAGATCTAGTACTAAATAGTAATAAAAAATAATTAGAAACTTAATATAAGTATTTTTTATAATAACTATTATAATAACTAGAGAGTATCTTATATTACTTTTAACTTTATCTTTACTATAAGTACTAATATTATTATACTTATAGAACTATAGTATTCTAAGCCTAAGAATAAAAACCTAATCTATATTACTATTACTTATTTAATATATAAAATCTTCTCTTTTATTTTAATTTAGAAAAATTTTACTATTTAACCCTATATTATATTATATATCTATAAAAACTATAATCTCTATCTTTCTCTTACTAAAGTACCTTTCTATATAGAGCTTATTAAAGTAAAGATTCTAAATTACTATCTCTTCTATCTATATAGATATTCTAGCTCTAAATCTCTATATAATCTTCTTAAGAACTAAATACTACTAAAGAATATCCTAATAATAAATAATTAAAATACTAAGTTTAATAACTAGAAATCTAGTATTACTATTAATTAATTTAGCTAGGAATTTACTAAATAGTTTAGAAAGTATAACTTAATAGTTCTTAATACTCTTAGTATTCTAATATATAATAAGGAATATATCTTTAATCTAACTATTTTAGATATTCTTTTTATAGAAGTAGAAATAATAGATTATCTTTATATTAGATCTAACTATTCTACTCTTTTTATAATTTTTCCCTTTATTATATAGAACTATATTATATTATTTAATTAGTATATAGTAACTTATAATTAGCTATTATATTTTTATTTATAAACTCTAATAACTACTAATATATTATAAAACTAATACTAGTAGATTAACTTTTCTTAATTTAACTTCTCCCTTTAATAAACTTCTACTATCTAATATTTAACTTAATTCTATTTAAGTTAATTCTATTCTATCTAAATATAATTAGAAATTAATTTAAACTAATACTTTAGACTATAATAGCTTTTACTTAGATAAGTTCTATATAATATATAATATATTAGAACTAGAGACTATATTATTAGTTATTATAATTATTAAGTACTTAATTATTAAGGTATAACCTATTATATCTCTCTTTATTATCTGTTAGTACTTAGTACAGGGTATAAGATACTAATAACTCTCTATAGGCTTTATAGTAGAATATTAAGCTAAATAGCTATAACTACTAAGCTTATATATCTATAAGTAGCTTTAATACTATAAGAAGTCCTATTACTAAGTATAAACTCTAATATTAAATATATTTATTATATATAATCTACAGATTATTATTAATTATCTTTATTATATATATAAGGATATAGTCCCTTACTATAATCAGGCCTTAGCTACTTAAGATAATTATATTAGAAAAGGCTATTATTATTATTATAAGGAGATATTATATAGTTATTTATTTAATTAGTTAGCTATAGTTAGTTAGTAATTAGTAATAATAAGCTTATTTATTTATTTATTTATATACTTATATACTTACTTACTTAGAGTCTTATAGTTAATTATAATTAATAAGTATCCCCCCCTTAGGGCCTATAGCTAAATTATATACTTAGTAAGATCTTATTAGAGTTTTTTAATAAAACTATTATCTTACTATAGCTTATATAAGAAGTAAAGTATAAGGAATAGAGTTAAAGGTTAGATATAGACTATAAATAAGTAAAAAAATAAGTTATATAGATCTTATTATATATAGCCTAATCTCAGAATATCTTCCTTATATATAGTAATAACTCTAAAAAAAAAAAAAAAAAAAAAATAATTTTTCCCTTTTAAATAAAAAACCTTCTATTCCCCTCTTTATACTATTTTCTAAAGAAGAACTAAATAGTTTATCTAATTAAAATAGAATACTATATTTATAAGCTCCTGGATAAGATTCCTAATAAAGAAATCTTAGATATATTTACTAGTTTAATTAATAATATCCTTTTTAAATCTTTAAAAACTTATAGTAAAAAATACTATAAAAATAGAAAGGAATACTAATAGTAGAATAATAAATATAATAAAATAATCTATACTTATTAATAAGCTTAGATTATAGATAGAAATAGTAAGGAGATTAAGAACTATTAATAGATTCTATAGATTATAATTCTCTATATAAAAGCTAACTTTAATAAGAAAGCTATTAAAAAGATATCTATAAATAAAGATATTTACTATATCCTTAGCTAATATTAATTAAGGTTCTAATTCTAGTTTTTACCTCTAAAGATTAATAATTAGATTTTTATTATTTCTAAGAAAAGAGTTATTACCCTTAGATAGACTTTTCTTTAGTATATTTAGAGAGATAAGAACTTAGATATAATAGATATTACTATCTACTTAGTATATAGTATCCCCTAGAATAACTATATCTCTATAAAAGAGATTAAAACTATTCTAACTAAAGTAGGTAATACTATCTCTAGTTAGAATAGAATTATTATACTTCTCTTTAGATTTATTTTCTTTATAATTAATTAAAAGATCTAATTACTATATTAGAGGAATCTAAATCTTAGCTATTACTCTATACTATAGAAAATTATCCTAATTATAATAATTCTAAAGCTAAATAGGAATCTTAGTAAACTAAAGAGCTAGAGATCTATTTTATTACTTTTATATATTAAAAAGAGCTTTAAGAAGCTATTTATAAAGAGAATCTTTTATTTTATAATTATCTATAAAGTTATTTTTCTATAGATTACTAGAGCTCTTCCTAAGAGATTAATAATTAATATTATATAGACTTTTATCTACTAGGTAGAAAATATAATAAACTATAGTCTTACTATTATAGCTATAGCTCTTAATATAAAAGGAGCTTTTAACTATATACTCCCTTACTAGATATATTATTAGCTTATTAATTAAAACTAGCCTTTAAACCTATATAAGTAAGTATTTAACTTCTATCTTAATAGAAAGACTACTATTAGACTAGGTTCTATCTTAATAGATATTAATAATATAATAAATAGCTCCCTATAAAGGTTATTAATATCCCTAATCTTCTATATTCTATCTACTATTTTCTTTAATATAAAGAAAGGGATTATAATATTTAGATATATAGATAACTACCTAGTTATAGTAGTAGTAAAAACTACTAAAGAATCTATAGCTATTATCTAAAAATAAATTAACTTACTAATTATAGAAGGAGATAAGTTCAGAATAACTTTTAGTTTAAATAAAATAGAAATTATATACTTTATATATAGAAATTACTTTCTAAGGAATATAATTACCTACTATAGTATTATAATTAAGCTAAAGTTTAATATAAAAAATAGAAAAAAAAGAAAACTAACTATTAAATAGCTTAATATCTAGCTAAATAGAAAACTTAATTTTAAGTTCTATATTAAAAAATAGATTACTAGTACTTATATCCTTATTTAGTATATTAAATCCTTAAGCTAGATAATAATAGATACTCCTTCTATAATAATTTAAAAGACTATTATAATAATTATCTTATCTAAACTCTTCTTTAGTATAGAGATATAGTACTCTAGTTAAACTAGAGAGAATAGAAAGAACTAGATTATTATAAAAGCTCTATTTTAGATTAAACTAATTAGTTTAAAAAGAAGAATCTAGATCTTACTAAATATAGTTATCTAGAAATATATCTCTATCTAGAGTTTAACTTCTATTCCTACCTTATTTAGAGAGTTTAATATCCTACTAGTTTATCTTCTTCTAGAAAAGATTAAATATAATTAAGATATCTATCTACTTACTCTTAATAAAAGATATTTACTTACTATAATATTAAATAATAGATTAAAGTTATAAATCTAGAGTTTTTTCTTTATATTTATAAACCTTATATTAATTACTAGTACTATTCCTAGAGTAAGTAAGGATAGTAGATCTCCTTTTTATCTATCTATATACTTAGATAACCTACCCCTAGACTTTAATAATAAAAATAAAATAGTAAAACTCTTTAAAGAGTAAGTAGTAGCTAGAACTAAAAACTAAATTATAATTTATTCTAATAGTTTATATCTCTTTACTATATATAATCTAGATATTTACTTTAGGCTAAACTATAGCTATACTCTTTTTAATAGTATAAAAGTAGTTAGTAATAGCTATAGCTCTTTTATCTATAAAGAAGTATATAATATAGAAATAGAGAGTATTCTTAAAAGCTTTTAGAAAGTAATTAAATATTTCCTATATATATATATTATAGTTTATCTTAATAACTCTTCTATTATCTACTACTTACTTAGTTTAGAATCTAGATCTTTTTATATAAGATTCTAGATCTTCTTTAAAGCTATAAGAGAATATAATCTAGAGTATATAGTAAAATAGTCTCTTAGGTATACTAGGATCCCTAGTAATAAGCTTACTAATATATTTATAAATATAGATATAGATTAGGATTATTAGAACTTTAAGCTTCTAAAAGATAATAAAACTATTCTCTCTATTAGTTTTTTTTTTTTTTTTTTAGAGTTATTACTATATATAAGGAAAATATCCTAAGATCAGGCTATATATAATAAGATCTATATAACTTATTTTTTTACTTATTTATAGTCTATATCTAATCTTTAACTCTATTCTTTATACTTTACTTCTTATATAAGCTATAGTAAGATAATAGCTTTATTAAAAAACTCTAATAAGGCCTTACTAAGTATATAACTTAGCTATAGGCCCTAAGGGGGGGATACTTATTAATTATAATTAACTATAAAACTCTAAGTAAGTAAGTATATAAATAAGTAAATAAATAAATAAGCTTATTATTACTAATTACTAACTAATTATAGCTAACTAACTAAATAAATAACTATATAATATCTCCTTATAATAATAATAATAGCTTTTTCTAATATAATTATCTTAAGTAGCTAAAGCCTAGTTATAGTAAGAAACTATATCCTTATATATATAATAAAGATAATTAATAGTAACTTATAGGTTATATATAATAAATATATCTAATATTAGAGTCTATACTTAGTAATAGGACTCTTTACAGTATTAAAGCTGCTTATAGATATATAAGCTCAGTAGTTATAACTACTTAGTTTAATACTCTACTATAAAGCCTATAGAGAGTTATTAATATCTTATACCCTGTACTAAGTACTAGTAGATAATAAAGAGGGGTATAACAGACTATATCTTAATAACTAAGTACTTAATAATTATAATAACTAGTAATACAGTCTCTAGTTCTAGTATATTATATATTATATAGAACTTATCTAAGTAGAGGTTACTATAGTCTAAAGTATTAGTTTAAGTTAATTTCTAATTATATTCAGATAGAATAGAATTAACTTAATTAGAATTAAGTTAAATATTAGATAGTAGAAGTTTATTAGAGGGAGAAATTAAATTAAGAAAAGTTAATCTACTAGTATTAGTTTTATAATATATTAGTAGTTACTAGAGTTTATAAATAAAAATATAATAACTAATTATAAGTTACTATATGCTAATTAAATAATATAATATAGTTCTATATAATACTCTCTATTAGTTATTTATATAGAAATATAAATAGAAATATAAAGATAGCTTAGGAAGACTAATAGTAATTAAATAAGCTAGAATTATATCTCTACTTCTACTTTAAAGCCTTCCTTAAATAGAATTCTAAACTCTCTCTTCTTTAGAAGATATTCTATTATCTTATAGCTATTAGAACTAGATATAGTAATTTTATATATTATTATATAGATTATAATTACTAGAGTTATAAATCTTTCTATACCTATAAATATAGAAAAATACCTACTTACCTCTTTATCTATTATCTTATTAAGTAGTTTTAGCTTTCTAGGATCTAGGGAATTAGTAAAACTATTAAACTAAAATAGGAACTCTTTATATATTATATAGAAAAGTCTAACTTCTTTAAACTATACTAAAACTAATAGTTCTTCTTACTTTTTATTTCTCCTTTATCTACTTATATACTCTTTCTATTACTTATCTCTATCTCTCTCTCTCTCTCTCTCTCTTACTCTCTCTCTTTTCTTAATATAGTATATATAAAGGAAATAAACTCCTATCTCCTTCTATCTAACCTATAGTTTTTTTACTACCTTAGATATCTTATTAGAGTAATAACTCTTATTCTCTCCTATTAAACCCCTTACTATTTCTCCTACCTAGAGTACTGATATATATATATAATAGCTAGTTAGCAGCTTATAAGTATAGTTCTAGATAGGTACCCTTTACCTTCAGGATCTACCGGTATTAAATAATCACAACAATAACAACAATAACTTCTTCACCGAACTTTCAGCGTTCGGGCACCGAACCTCGCACCATAGTCATAGAAGCACTCAATACAGGCTTCTCTACTATCGTTTATCCTAGAGACATATATACTTTTAATTAAATCGGCTATTTGCCCGAGTCTAGAACGGCGGATTTCTGAAATATCATGAATGAGTTATTCTATGGCCCATGAACTAGGTGCTATTAATAACATCCCTTCGACGAGAAGGAACTCGATGCCCAAAAAATAATAAAACAAACGGAATTATCCCCACTAATAGTGATAGAAACCCTAATAATGTCGATGCCCAAGGAACCCCGAGGTTCTCATACATTGAAGCCCCCCCAAGGGGAACGAGAATTGCACATATAGACCGAAGGCAGGCGGCCGCGGCATGTGCAGACGCGGAACCCTCCCGGAATATGTCAGTTATGTAGTTTAGCATACTCATAAATATCATTTGAAAGGCAAATCCAATGAAGACGCCACCGACAGAGGCGAAAATGGGCGAATTACCCACTCGGGAGATCCATCCCAACCAAAACATGCCAATTACCATGCTGTAAATAATCAGTTCATGTCTCTAATAAAGCCAATTCTACCGCCAAACGTACCAAGGAGATGCAGCACAGGCGGTGGGTAGACGGCGATTAGCTTCGGATTGGGCCCATTGCTTCCCATTGTGTCTTGATTTATGGTACCAACTGCTGTACAAGAAGAAAACTGGCAATGCCAATCCGGCGCCGATGATGACTATTGGAGAATTAGCATCATGATGGAGGATCCGGAAGTTTAGTGGCTACGCACGAGGAATATAAGCTAACCCCGCCATGCTTGGGGACAGATTATACATGTCTGGGCCGTGTTAGTAAGTCTGAAAAATTGAAATTGTTGATCGACGCTTGAATACCTTGGAAAATGATCGGATACACTTGGAAAAGAAGATAGAGAATTGAATATGCAAGAGCAAGATAAATCGACGACATAAGCAAAATGGGTTCGCTAGCAATCAGGATAGCAGGTCGTAGGAATATTTTTCGGGCGTCAAACGGCTTTGGTTGTGTTAGTATCGCCTGCTCTGAATCACAGCCTTGCGTGATGAGTTGATGAGTTTTCTTCCGAAGAACCGGCGCATATGTCTCTGGTAACATTAAAACCAGTGGAATTCCAGGGGCCGCCATGATTGAAGCAGCCCAGAACGGCCAACGCCACGAGAGACGCGATGCAAAACCTGATATCAGAGGTGCAGCAAAAGCACCCCAGGTATTAAGAACCATGAAAGCAGCAATAGATTGACCTCGTTTATGAGGATCGTCCATAATGTCCGAGTATAGCCCACCAACAACGGAAAAAGGGGCTGCAGCATTGATGCCGGACAGGAGTCTGAATGCCAACAGAGCAGGATAGTTAGGTGCACCTGAACACGCTAACATAAACACGAAAAAGCCAAGATATGACAGAATCATCACAGGGCGGCGCCCGATGAATTCGCTCAACGGACCAAAAAGCAACGGTCCCAGGATAAAACCAACCATATTGAGCGAGTTGAGTAGAGCGACTTGCATTTTGCTGGTCAACGAAAAGTTCTCAGATATGGCCTCGTAGGCACCTGATGGGATTGATGTGCCAACGCTGCAGTTGAGGCCACAAAAAGATCCTGCTACCAGGACGAGCACTTTCGTCGTCTACCGAGTGGAGTGATTAGCATATTATAGCAAAGCTCACTTTTTGAAGATATGATCCAAACCTACGCGAGAGAATTTCGGCTTGTCCCCATCCAAGGCATGGCAAGTGGATGCGCGAACCGTTGTCTGAACAGGATTTTCCCTTTCCTTGTCTGATCCAACGGGAACTTCATCTTGTGATGAACTATCGATAGTTTCGACTGGCATCCTTAGTGTTGGCTTAATTCGATAGCTAGCTTTGGGGGAGTAACCTTGCCGACTTTCTCGACTTTTGTATTTCTTTGCACAAGCGCCTTGCTACCCATTAACTCCGCTTCAGGTGAGCCTGCCCGGTAATTGTTGATATGAGAAACCGCCGCTATTGGTTCGTTAGACCGGTTCTAAGACCCGCAACTTCCGAACTCTAATCCCAGCGCCGCAACTGGCTGGAATTACCGATCCCGATCCTCTACCCTTTGAAGCCACTTCTTTCTCAACTGAACTCAACTCCGACACCGCTGTCTTTCTTCTTTCTTGCAGAGAATGAATCTAACACGAGACATAGATGTTACTCATCCTGGATAAAAGCACGATGTCTACGAACTCCTCAAGTAGTCCTCAAGATGCCTCCAAGAGAATCAGTACACGCCCGCCATATCAACTACGTATACTATTAATCAGTAGACTAACAAAGTAACAGACGGGCGAGCTTGTATCAATTGCCATCAACGCAAGGTTCGGTGCGATATCCTTGACAAGGGAGCCCCTTGCACAAACTGCTCAACTGGACATCGCGAGGGATGCTCTATTTACGTGAAAAAACGTCATCGGGAAAGCCAAGGTCGGAATAGACGACTTATGAGTATTCAGCCACGTTCACGAACCACTGATACGAGACCCAGCGACAAGCTCCCCGGTCTTCGCCCAAGAAGGCAGCCACTACAAGGCTCTTCAGCCGAAGTATGCATTGACGAGCTTCAAACAGAGGACCCAGGGAACTTCGACGATCTTATGAATAATGAAAGTATCCAGACAAGAGAGTTTGGAGACCAAAATAGGGTTTGCTTCCTCGGAGGGGCACTATCCAATTGCCATTATTTGATGCGGCAAACATATCCTCAGCAAGTTCGCAGGAACGTTTTCCACTTCGGGGGCCGGCAGTATAGCTACAAAGACACGTCTCATAATCTTCAACGCATTCCCACAGAAGCCCTCGAGAGGCCGAAAAAGGCGCTGGCAGACAAGCTGATCCGAGCTTACTTTGACCAGATCAATTGCGGATGGCCAATCGTAGATGAAGAGAGCTTCATGGCTCAGTATGAAAAGAATTACCCCAGTGGCCCATTGCCTCTGACGCTCTTGAACGCAGTCCTTATGGTCGGGGCTCATGTGCTGGCGGACAAAGATGACGAGATGAAAAATTTGCAAAGTATCCTGTTTCACCGAGCCAAGACTCTCATCGACTTCCGGCTAGACCAGGACCGCGTTGCGTTCGTACAGGTCGCGATTCTCATGACTTGGTATTCAGACGGCTTAGAAGACATTGTGGCAAATACGTGGCACTGGATTGGGATTGCCACACGAACAGGCCTAGGGTTGGGAATGCATAGGAACACATTTCAGTCAACGATGCAGCCACATTGGAAACGCATATGGACACGGCTCTGGTGGATCCTATTTCAATTTGACACTCTTGCATCAGCATCTATGGGAAGGCCACAGATTTTGTATTGTTTACCCAACATGGATAATGGAAGGATGTGTTTGCTGATATAGTACTAGAAACCTTGATGACTCCGATGTTCCTGAGCTTGCACCGGAACATTTTAAAGGCATCCCCAACGCAAACATACAGTTTTCGATTCAACAGTCCAAACTGTGCATGATTATTTCACGCACAGCTAGAGACGGTTGGTCCCTTCGCTCTACCACCCAAGCCCGGAACGACGCCGTCGAGGCCGCAGATGAGGCACTGGCCAGTTTCCTCCATCAATTACCGCCAGAACTCCAACTGCGGGCAACAAATATCACAACATGGCAGGCTATGCTCCATTTAACATACAACAATTTCGTCATTCTCATTCATCGCCCGCCGCCAAAAGGCGGCCCAGATGTCCAAGAGGACGCCAGTTACACACGGCTTCACCTGTGCGCCGTGGCTACAGTAGCCATCAGTTCCATTCTTGAGTCTCTGATTGACCAAAATCTACTTTGCACTTTGTGGTACTCTGTCAACCATGTCATATTTACTGCAATCATCAATGCGAGCACAGAAATTGCCTCATCAAACCCGCTAACAGCGGCAGAATCACAGCGCGTCTTTCAATCACTTCTTACATCATTGCGGTCTGTTTCAAGATACTGGCGTTATGCACAAGGGTTGTTTCACATGTTCCAACAGCGGGCATTGAGGTTGAAATCTAGGAGCATCGTAACAAATGACCAACCTCTTCACCAATCACGTCATGGCCCGGACCACTTCATAGCCGTCGACTCAGACCCTTCGGCTCAACAATTACTGGCTGAATATCGGAGCGATAATGATCAAGTGACATACTTTACTGATTCAGCCTACGAGCATGATCCGTCCTGCTCGGACTACACAAGTTCTCTTCCTATCACTGATGATGAGATTGAATGGAATCTTTTGAGTTCAGATGAAGGTGCCCTTTTGGAAAATCTGTTTCCCTTTGATTGCCCTCGGGTTGATAATTTTCTAAATGAAGTTTTTAGATAAATTATCTAGAACTATATATTTATGTAGTATAGTATATTTGTTTTAGCTGCGCTATTTATCAAACTGTTCAAACTGTCTCGGCGCATATCTCAGACAGGGTAATCATCTGATCCCAGTAAACGTCATCTACTGCTCTAATTTCAGCGTTAGGTGTAAACTCCATATACTGCTTAATGGTGGAGCAATCGGATCGTAGTGGTGTGCCATTAACTAAAGGTATCAGTGACCGTGATAGCCAGTCCCTGGTTGCTGCTGCCTCGTCTTGATCAAAACCAAACCGTGTCAGATACCACCAGACACACATGTCAACGGAGTGTGTCTATGTCGATTTTTTCAGCATAGTGCCCACTTACATATCTGTTTTAACAGAGGAAAAACTTATACTTACCACGCCGAGCTCGGGAGAATAAAGCTTGGATATGCACTTTGCCCGGAATTGGCTTCGATATCGAAAAATGCGATCTAATGACACACCGGCATCTGCCAGTGTTTTGACGAACGCTCTGATTGGAGCGCGGACTTGTACGTCAGAAGTTATCAATCCGTAGGTCTGGTCAACTTCTCGTTCTGTACACGTGCTGTAGCTGGCTAATAGTTTTCGACAAATTCCTACGGGGTAGCAATTCTCTAGAGATGTTTGCAACATTTTTAGAGAGGAAGGAGGGTTGATTAGTGAGTACATGTGGTGCTTGAAGAATGTTAGCTGCGTACTTTCCTTGTCGCTATAGACACTTAACTGACTTCGCTCTCCGTTTCACCAATCGTTATTTTCATTCCTCGGTCTTTGAACAGTTTGGCCACAGTGCCATCTCTCAGCAACTTGAGCATGTCACTGGTAACAAAGTTTCCATCCGTCACTGGACGGAATGTGTCCAAACGCAACGATGAAAACTTCGCGATTAGATTGTTGGAGGGGACATTGCGAAGACAGTTGAGTTTTTCTTCCACTGATAGCAATGGATCAATGTTGAAAACCTTAAACACATCTTCCAATTGGAGGTTTGCTACGATGTCATTAGCTTGAAACCCCGAATCTTCCGAGGTGCCCAAACTTTACATTTTTGGATTGATTTAGGTTGTACCTGAGGTTCCATGTCGTTAATGATGTTCATAGTATTTATGTTCCGGCATTCTCTTACCGATATCGCATTAGAACACATGAAAATATTACGAAACAACGGAATTGATCCAACTCCATGGAGTAATTCATATTGCAACTGGTAGTGAGCTGACAAGGCTCCCGCGCTGAGTCCTCCTAGGGTAATCTGATGCGGGTCGCCTCCGAAAGCTGATATGTGGTCTCGCACCCATTCTAACGCACATCGCTGATCCTATTAATCACAGAATAGTTAGTTAGCCCCGTCTGTACACGCCGAGAGGGGCGCTTCGCAGTCATGCATCGCTTACCCAGAATCCAAAATTACCGTCGACACCTTGCCCGGCTAGAAAACCAAATATATTGAGACGATAGCCGACCGCAATTACAATTGCTTTCAGATCAGCACCAGTCTCATCAACTAGCTCCCAAGGATCACTGTGCGGCGTGTGACAGGGGTTTCCCATTTGTAGCCAACCACCGTGCAGCCAGACATACACTGGCCAGCCATCTCCCGATTGCCGACCAGAAGCCGGCATCCATATATTTGACAAGAGACAGTCCTCGGAATTCTGACCAAGCGTGAGTCTTTTGCGTGACACCACTCTGGAAGATGCAGTTGACTAGTGGGACATCTTACCGACGTGCCTGGAACAGCTGAGAGGTTCTTCCCGTTCATAATGTAATCTGGCTGCGGGCATATAGGTCCGAACTTGGTACAGTCGTAAGGATGCCCTTCTGTGCCATAGGAATAATCAGGTGGCAGGGGAATGGTCTTCTGCCAACGACGCGGCCCAACTGGCGGAAGTGCGTAGGGCACCCCTAGAAACTTGTGGACTGAGGTCCCATGCCGTACACCGCGTAGGCTTCCATGACCCGGGATGGGAAGAATGATATCTTGGTGCACGGGCATCTCCTTAGGCGGTCGTGTTCAAACTAGTTAGGAAGTCGGAGGCTCAGCATTCAACCAAGTAGCAGCAGGAATGCGGTCAATTGCCGAAGAGTGGCGGGACTAGGGCCTCCCTCTATAAGCTTTCTGTCAGTTATTCACTCGATAATCAGTAGATAGAGATAGGTGATATCGTGGATTGATCCAAAGCCGGGTTGGTTAACTGTCCATTGGATGATTGGTGTGGCGTTTAGGGCGGTAAGATAAGAGCGTTTAGGGCGTCTAGAGCGTCATGATAGGCGGCAGATCTGCTTTAGATAAGATCACCACGGTAGGGTTGATATCTGTCCTGTACTGGTGATACGCCTCCAATTCTTGCATTTGTTGGGCCTAGTCTATGATGATATGAGCCTGATCAATCTTATTGGCTATGCCTTGCGGGCATGATTAGGACGAACGCTGATGAGATGCTGGTCAGCGTGTATATAACAACCATTGATCCTTGCTTCGTCGCTCGATTAGAATCGGCTCGAAAGTAATCATCGGGACATTGATGCGCTGATACAAACTTCGATCAAGAGGAAACATCTCCGACATGGCAGATAAGAAGATCGAACCGTTGAATATCACCAAGTCCACCGACAATGCTGGCGATAAGTGCGATGTGGAAGTGGGAACAGTAACGGAATTGGACCAGACCGAGATATTTCTGCGTGAGAACGGGTGACGCACTCCAAAATCCAGGAATTATCCCGAGATGAAGGTCGCGTCAAAGGTTTGGTGAGGCGCGTGGACTTAGTTTTGTTACCTCTCCTTTGCATCACCTTCATCTTACAATTTATCGATAAGCAAGTGAGTGGTGAGGCTTGAACTCTTATTTGAGGCTCACACTAGAACCATTGGATGCAGGTTCTATCTTACGGGGCTGTATTCGACCTTTTCACGGATACGAACATTACAAGTGAAGAATATAGCTGGCCAGGCAGCCTTTTTTACTTTGGTGCGCGAACAAAGATCTAGCGATCTTTTCATGTTCGCCGAGAGGCTGATAGGAAACAGGCTTTTTATTCGCGGAATACCCAGCCAGTTATCTTGGGCAGATCTTTCCGATTGGAAGGGTTTGTTCTATCTTCGTGTCCGTATATCTAGTGCCATTGATGTCTTCCGTTTCGAGTGATGATCTAATTACCTTTCCTTTGCAGGATGCTCTGGGGTATCACCACTATGGCCACTGCCGCATGCTACAACTTCCAAAGTCTAGCGGCTCTTCGATTCCTGCTAGGTTGTTTTGAAGGTAAATAGCGTTATCTTTGTTACAATCCTGCGGGTTCACGAACTAACTGTGACTAGCCCCTATCAGCCCCTGTTTCTTCATGATCATTGGGATGTGGTATATTCGAAGAGATCAACCCTTCCGTGCTGGAATATTCTACAGCTGCAACGGTCTTGGCGTGATGGTACGTGTGACTCAGACAAAGATCACTGTTTTCTAGATACTGATTGGAGACAGATTGGAGGGATCATGAATTACGGAGTTGGGCAACTGAAGTCGTTCCAGATTTGGAAGGCATTGTATCTGATTTGCGGTGGTGCAACCCTACTTTGGGGATTTGTTCTCCTTTGGTTACTGCCACAGAGCATCACAGATTGCAAACGATTCACAATCGAAGAGAGGGCAATACTCATTGGCCGGGTTGCGGCGAATCAGACGGTACATCTTCACTTCAAACCACAAGTCCCTGTGCTAATTTGGAGCCACCTTAATAGGGAATAATCAATAAGAAGTTTAAGTTATACCAGGTCCGAGAGGCTCTGCTTGATGGCCAGGTTTGGGTACTATTCTTCTTCACTTTGTTCAACGAAACGATTAACGGAGGTTATGCCACAGTAGGATTATTCCCCGGCCGTTTCTACTCTTTCAGCCTCAGACGTATGCTAACTGCTCTAGTTCGGTAAACTCATTGTGAAGGGAGTTGTCAATGGAGACACGCTAAAGACTGTTTTATATGCCTTTCCCTCGGGTGGCTTTCTTACCTTTTTCATCCTTAGCGGCACTTTCTTGTCAACCAAGTTCAAGGATAGCCGCACCATTGTCATGATAGTGTACCTCTTCCCTACAATTATTGGTACGACACTCGTCTGGCAACTTCCAAGGTCAAACAAGTACGGTCTTTTGTTATCGTACTACATCGTAAGCACTCACACAACAGTTGAGCTAGGAGAGGAATCCAGCAATTTCTGACCAACTTTCTAGATCAATTCTTTCGTTGCCTCTCTGGTTTTGTCTATCCAGATGGCTGGAGGAAATGTAGCAGGTTATACGAAACGTCTCACGTCAACATGCTTCATTTTTATTGCATATTGCGCAGGGAACATTGTCGGTCCACATGCATTTGTCGGCGCCGAATCCCCGACTTACCCCCCTGGATGTAAGGCCATTATTGCCTGTGCGGCAGGGCAAGTTGTTTGCGTTATCTTGTTGCGATTTCTCTTGGTATGGAGAAACAAACTGCGGGATGAAGCGCATGGCCCGGCTGAAGCAACAATGAATACGGAGGGTGCCATCCTTGATTTGACTGACTTTGAGGTACGTCACATCCAGTAAACTAAACTACCAAGCCTAAACTCACTCAAGCTCTAGAATCGCAATTTTCGATACCTACTTTAAGGCGAAGATGAAGTTGCTGGGCCTTTCTGCTTCTGTCTATTTAAGCCTTTGCACAAGCCAGGGGTTTACTTGCTATTCACACCGACATAGTTTCTGACTATAAGACGTCTAACGGATCTTAGGGTGTCTTCCTAGTTTAGCATGTTCTCACGTTGGTCAAACCTAAGGTCGTGATATATTAATCACGGTGCGGAAAATTTCTCAGATCTACAGCTCTAAGGATTGTGATCCATTGCCAAGCTAAATTGGGGTCAATCGATGCAACATGTTCATGGCCTAGTTTGTTATTCTTTCACGAGCAGTATTCTAGGATAGTATAACGAATAGCCTACAATGGAACTGATAGAACTCAAACATCTCTGAATATATGCGCAACCATAGGGCCTCTATTGTACTGATGAACCCGAAACTTCTCGAGACCTGTAACGAAGGTAGACAGGCTCCGCCGGCCGGTTGAACTGGTGAAGATTTCTATTTATAGGGGCAAGTGGCTCTGACCTGCTATTCCCGTGCTCGTCTGACAGTTCGAAGTCAAACTGGGAGACCAGATAGGCATTTACCATTGTTACTTCAAGCTTAGCGAGTCTCATACCCAGGCAAATGTGTCGTCCACTACCCCAGCCGAGGTACGAGTGAGGCTGTCTCATCTCCTCGGTAACATTGTTTTCGAAGCGGCGTGGATTGAAAGTTAGTGGATCGCGATAAATGTCCTCACTCAGACCCGTATTATCGACCAAGTATGCAACATAAGTATCTGGAGGAATGACTTCTCCCGTGTTACCGATGGGGATGTTGTTGTTCGTTGTGTTCTTGCGGAAGGCGGTGCCGGGCTGTCCGAGCCGGATCGATTCGCGCAATGAGAGATCTATGAATTTGAATTCCGTTTCCCACTGATCGAGACTGAGTGTGTCCAGCACGTCAGCTGGTGATTGGTCCTCGGATGCCCTGTATTTTGCAACGGCGCCATCAACTTCTTCCTTAACGCGGGCCTTGCATTCCGAGTTCGTTGCCCAGTAGATTGGCAGATAAGCAGCGTGAATTGTACTGTTGATAAGCCCGGCAACGAGTGCCGCTATCTCGAACTATTTTAAAACTTAAAATCAGTATGAAAACAGCAGAGTTGAGTGAATATGCGACGGTCAAGAACTTACTGCCACAATATCCTGTACACTCAAACCATCATCCATAAGTCTCTGAAAAGGATCGTCCACAGTCTTGCCCGATTTCTTCCTATCCTTGATGATCTTGTCAAATATCATGTACATCTTGATCCCATTAAGCATTTGAATCATGTAGTTTATTGTCGGAAGCCAAGGAAAGTAGATTCGTGTATAGCTCGCCCTGCCCTCAAATTCGCTTATCATCCGCAAGGTAGACTCCAGAACCTTGGGGTCCTCAGCAACCTCTCGTGCTCCGGTCGCGCGTACAGTGAGTTGGTATATCAGTCTCTGCATGAAATCAAATGGGTTCATCACCCTCCAGTCTTGGCCACGTCTGGCAAGTGGTGCATCGATAAGACCATCAAACGCTCGGCGTGAATCGGCCTTGAAGTGATTCAGCACACCAACCAAATTTGGGGTCCTGAGCAGAGTCGTGAGGACTTTTGTGAATAATTGATAAAATTCGTTTGACTCAGGGGCAGGAACTCCGGTCAACAAATCAGCATTTCTAGCAGGAACAATTTGATTAGCACGCAAATCCATCCACTAGACCCATATGAAAGAAGTCGTTGCCTGCGGCCCATTCCATTTGGTGTCCAACCTACCCCTGACTAATGGATAGTTCCCGGTTGTCGAAAAATGTCTTCTTCCCTTCGGAACCACTTAATCCCACGATAAGCTTTTTGCCGACATAAAAACTAAAGTTGCCCGTTTCAGTCGACCGTTGCGCCTCGAGATACATATCTCGACGACGTTTGTAGAAGCGCCATGCACCCACAATAGGCCAATCATTCTTGGTCCATTGCTTTGGGGCCTTTGGTGGTAACGGAGTCTTTGTCAAGACTTGGTGGAAGAGGGCACTGCCAATTGCCATGAGGATGGTGCAGATGACAGTGCCCACTATCTGCGGCCTCGCAAGGCCCGTGATTAGGTCAGACATTAAGAGATGGTGGAACGGGATGGGATGGGCAGGCCGAGATTTTGTGTTGCCAAATCAACCAATGTGGGATTCAAACCCAACAGTGAACAAATGCGAAGGCTCTGATTAGTTGCGCTGACATTGAGCTAAGCAACCGAGTGCTGAGCTAAGCAGAGTCATCGGACTATAATTTACCCGCACGCCATTTACCTACCCTAGAGCTCTATCATTTCTTTACTCCTAAGAACTCAATATATTCTATTTTATTTTAAGTGATATTAATTAAATTTATATTAAAATTAAATATTAATTAATAAATTAAATATTAAAAAAAAAAAAAAAAAAAAATTCTCTAAATTAATAAAAATATAAATATTTTATTTTAATTCTTAGAATTATCCATAGATTCATCAAAATATTACGATTCTATCTCCAACACAAAAGCATTTGAGTATAGACGGAACCTTGACACATGGCCCATGTTTTATGTCCAGGTCTTAGTTGGACTGGTTGGAAGGCACGTGTGCCAAGAAGCTGCAAGGCAGCCCGATGAGGTTGCATTAATCCTGCCTAATCTTACAGGCCTCTGTTAAGACTTTTCATCTGGGAGCTTCTCAACTTGAGCATAAGACACTTAAAAAACAATTCCGCGTTGATTTGAGATGATGAAGGACCAAACCCCAAGACCTGGCGGTGAGACAAAGGACGAGGTTGATAACCGACAGCTCGATTTGGGCGAGGCTTTTACCTGGGACGATGTTCCAGATTTCGACCTAGAAGTCCAAAGACTCGAAGACAGCCTCGAGATCGCTGGAGACGTGTCAACGCGTGCTGTACAGCTCAGAAATCTAGGGAGAGCTTATGCTAACAGACATACGGTGACGAATGAAATACTGGATCTCAACAAAGCCATCCAAAACTATCAAGAGGCTCTAAGGCTGGCATCTTCTGATAATCCCTCACAAACAGGTGACTTGGCTGGCCTGGCTATAGCTACCTACCAGAAATTCTTACAAAGTGGTGAGAAATGCGATATAGACAGTTGCATCCAATTGCTCGAAGAGTCTCTTGAGAGCTCCGACGCTCAGTATATCACCTCGCTACATCGACAAAACATCTTAGCGCAAGTATACCATTCAAAGTGGAATATATCCAGAGAAGATGCTCAAGATCTCGACCAGTCCATAGGTCTGTTTGAACAGATTATAGATCTTGAATCTGCAGACAATGCTTCTCACACAAACTCGTTGATGAAACTCGGGGTGCTGTATGAGAACAGGTTTGACAGGACTGGGAATTTAGAAGACTTGAAATCCTGCTTGAAGCGATCTCAAGACGCGCTCATTGTCCTCGGTTCTGGCAAATCTCAGAAGAGAGCGGAAGTACTCCTAAATCTTGGAACTGCCTTTGGGAAAAGATTCGATCGTCTAGGAGACACGGAAGACCTCGATTGTTCCATCAACTACTATGGCGACGCTGTGGAGGCTTCTCCAGACAACACATCGCCATTAGAACGTTATAGCCTCATGTTGCATCTAGGGTTGGGGCATGCGAAGAGGTATGAGAGCCTTGACTCTAGAGAAGATCTAGATATTGCGATTCGAGTTCTGAAGAGTGCCGTGGATCTCGTCACGGAACACAGCGCATTCCAAGTATCTGCCATGCTGCACCAACAAAAGTTCAACCGATCTCGCGCCCTCACCGACCTTGATGAAGCAATTGCCTGGCTGCAGAAGGCTGAGGACCTGGTACCACATGACAAAACTGTGAGAATCACACTCTCTAGTGGATTGATTTCCGCATTTGCCACCAGGTATGAGATATTTGGATACACCAAAGATGTCGAAGAGTCTATTCAAAGAATTCCCGAGGCTCTCTTACTTGTCGAGGACCAGAGCAGAGACTTAAAGTCGGACCTTCTTGAAACTATAGTGGAATTATACATGTCCACGTATAAAAGATCCAAACATCAAGAAGATGCGGATTTGGCAATTGAATATGGGCTGCAAGCGGTTGATTTATTTTCCAAAGACGATCCGCAGCTGGCAAGAATTCTCGACTCCCTTAGCAATACATTCGAGATAAAGTATAGAGAAACTAGGTCAGAGGAAGATTTTGAAATATATTATGTTAGGGGGAAAAACGAATAATACTACAGCTATTAGCAAGCTTAAAATACAGACTGCTAACTATACTAAAATCTAATAACCTTCTATAATAGCTATAAAAAGGAGGTTTTAAGTTTTATATATATTCTTATTTAATTAAATAGATTATATTTATAGCTAGTTAATTAACTAATTATAATTACTATAAGATTATAAAAGATATATCTTTTATAAGAAGGGATTTTTAAAAGTAAAAATAAGAAGAGGTAAAAAGTATATCTTTTACTATAGATATAGAAAAATAACTAATTTATCTAATCTAGCTGAATTAATAAGTAAGCTCTAACTTATAGCTCCCTGGATATAATATATATATCCTTATATCTCTATTATATCTAAATCTTAGAGCTAATATAGATATCTAGATAACTTCTAAATTCTATCTTTTTATAGAGATCTATTTAATTAAATAGTTATATATAATTTTAAATTAAAAAGTTAGTAAGTTCTTATTATATTAATACTTAAAGGGATTACCCTCTCTCTACTTAAAGATATTATATTAATATTTATTTATTTAAAATTATATATTATTAATTCCTTCTTTTTTATAATTTTAACTTTAATTATTATTACTCTACTTTATATAATCTCTTATATAAATAAAGGAAATAATTAAGAGTATATAAGCTTAATTAACTATACTAATTATATCTTTTTTTACTAACTTCCTATTAAAACTATTTAAAGTTATTTCTTTACTTTAATATCTATATAATTATATTACTCTCTATAGTTAATTCCCTAATAGAATTTAAACTCTAATATTCTTATATTATATATAGAACTATTTAATTAAATAATTTCTATTTTTTTTATCTTTTTAAAAAATCCTATTAAAATTCTAAGAGTTAATTTCTCCCCCCTACTCCTACCTTTAAGATTATATATTATATTATATATATTATTTAGTTTATAATAGTTTTATTAAACTCTTTTCTAAAGTAGTACTTTTAAATAAAGCTATATTAATATTATCCTATACTATAGAACTTATAAGATTAACTAGAGCTATAATTATATATATATATATAATCTAATAGTTATTTATTCTAAAGATAATAAAAACTAGCTTACTAGCTAGATAGGGAAGTCTGGTTTAATATATAAATTTTTAGAATTCTTATATAATAAGAGTTTAAATAAGATTATTTCTATATTTATATAATAAGTTATTAATAAATAACTTCTTAGATTATCTCTATATTTCTCTTATTATTTACTATTTAATATTAATAAGAGTATTTCTAGTTCTAGTTCTACTAGAAAGTAGTAGATTAATTCTAAGTAGTATATTATCTTTTATAATATCTATTATAATAGTAAATTAGCTAAATACTTAAGGTATTCCTAGAGTAGATATAGAAGAATAATATATCTTATAAAGAATAGAAAGTAGAGATAGTAATATTTCTCTTATTAAGGGTAAAAACTTAGAAAGTAGAGGAGAAAGTAGTATATTAAGTTATATTAGACTTCTAGATTTAAAACTAGATAAACTATAAATACTTAAGTTTTACTTATACTATTTAGATTCTTTATCTAATTACTATTAGAACTTATTAATCTTAATAGAGTTCTAGAGGTAAAAAGTTCTAGGAATCTTAATAATATAATAGTTATTAAGATAGAATTAGAAATTAATCTTAAAAATAGATATAATATTCCCTTCTCTTCTAGTAGCTACTACTAAATTATTAGTCTTTTTATAATTTCTTTATTTCTATATAATATTAGTATATAAATAAGGACTAGATACTTAGATTTAATATATAAAGTATTTAATTAAAGTATTTTCTAAGAAGATATTATATAATTAGATTATAGGAGTAAAAATAAACCTTTTACCTTCTAGAGTAGATAATAGTAAAAATAGTTAAAGATCTCTTTCTATAGGATATATAAAATAAACCCTCTATTCTTATAACTTTTAATATAGCTTCTTAAGCTTAATAGAATATATTTCTCTAATATTTAAATAAGCTTTTTAAGTAGGTTTTTAGCTAATAAAGTTAATATTTATATAAATAGCTAGGTTAATATATTTTCCTTCTTTTATCTACTTAGTAACTCTATTAGTTATTACTTTTATATTAATTCTTTCTAATTTATTTAAATATATCTCTATTATAAATAGGGATATCTATACTAAAAACTCTAAAGTATTTATCTAGTAGTACTAGTTTCTAATATATAATTATAATAGTAGTATAATAAGTAATTAAGAAAGCCTACTTTAATAAAGTATTATACTATTCTTAAGAAGTTCTATAAGGTTTAATTTATAATAGCTCCTTAGAACTTACTAAATATAGAATATTAATAGGAGGCTATAGGTCTAGTTACTTTTCTAATTAAGAACTAGATAATAAACCTCTAAGAAATTATAAGATTATCTCTAGTTTAATAGGAATATTTAGAATATAGTTATAAATATAGTAAAATAAAGTTATCTTCTATAAGTAAAAGTATTATAATAATAGATAATTAATACTTATTAGTTAAGAATAAATATAATCTAATAAGTTCCTTCTTCTTTATTAATATCTTTAAAGTTAATAATACTAATAAGAAAATTCTAATTTTTAATCTTCTTTTAGTATTCTTTAGTTAATTAGAAACTATCTATAAAATTATCTCTAATAGCTATAGATCTAGAGATAAATCTTCCTAATTACTCTCTAAGTTTATAAAAGAAATTATTTAGATTTTTAATCTCTAGATTAATATTAATAATAAGTTTATTTAGGAGATAGGTTATAAAGTATCTAAAACTATAGGTTAATATTACTTATAGTATCTAGATCCCTTTACTTATAAGCTATTAATATTTATTAATATTTAGTAAGATATTTTAAATATATTAAAGATATTATTAAGTACTTACTCTAACTAAAGGTAATAAGTACTAATCCTTACTCTTTTAAGTTAGTATAAGCTTAATATATTTAATATCTTAATCTTATTTAAGATTAGAAAGTAGTACTTCTTTAGAGCTAGATTTAAATAAAGAATATTCTAATAGATTTAAATACTTATAGGCTAGTTATTCTTATTAATAAAAGAAGAATAATAGCTATCTATAAGCTCCCTATTAATATTAAAGATATATCTATTTTATAGAGTTATCTTAAAAGATACTCTTACTAGTTTTAATAAATCCTTATATATCTAGTAATAGTATCTTCTTTAATCCCCCTATTATAAAAAGAGTAAAACCTACTATTATAGATTAGAAAGCTTTTAATTAAATAGTTAGGATTAAATTTCCTTAAGATCTATATTATAATATTAGAAAAGAGAGAAAAATATATAGTAAGTTTAGAGAGTAAGTTTATATTAGGTAGTAGTAGGCCTATATATTATATATAAAATATATATTATTATTATAACTTTTCTATATAACTCTTACCCTTTTATATTTTTAAATACTCTTTCTTTATATATTCCCTTAGAACTCTTTATCTATAAGAGCTTTACTTCTAATTAAAAAGCCTCTTCTTCTTCTTATTCTAGCTTATCTAGTAGATCTAGTTATAATATAGATTATTTCTAGGATATTAAGTATAATAAACTCCTTAATATTTATAATACTATAGTAGTTCTTTTCTATATTAGGGAATTTAAGTCTATCTATAGCTTAAGTTAGAATTAGTATATTATAATTATTCCTTTTAAGGAATTTATTAAACTTAACTTTATAGAAACTCTTATAAAAACTCTTATAATATAGTTCTATAATAAGCTTATTCTTAACTACTATATTAATCCCTTATACTATAAACTTACTTATATTAAAGATAATAAGAGTAACTAGAAGTAAGCTTATAAGGCTTTTTAGAAGATAATTAGCTCTTATTATAATAATACTATAATTACTATTATTATTTATACTTATATATTACTCTATTTAGTTTATTTTCTAACTAAACTTAGTTATTCTTAATTAGTATTTCTTATTAATCTTATTTATAAAAAGCTCTAGTTTAAGACTCTACTTATTACTTTTTATAGATAGTAAAACCTAATTACTTATTATTATTATATTATATTTTTTTTAATTATTTATTCTTAGTCTGAATACTATATTATATTTCCTTTCTTTAAATATATATCTCTTAGAAACTACTTTTAAGGTTCTTATATAAATTATCTTTATTATATATATAGTAATTATAAGTATTACTTTCTTAATTATAAGCTTAAGAACCCTTATAAAGATCCTATTACTAACTCTCTTTATAATTATAATATAGTTAAATCTTCTATCTATACTAAAGAGATCTTATTCCCTAAGATAACTCTCTATCTCTATTAATACTAGCTTTCTAAGCTTAAGAATAATAAATTACTAACTAAGGAGGATATTATTTAGTTTAGTATTTAGATTAATATAGAGATATAATTTCTTAGTTATAAGTATAAAATAATCTTAATCTAAATAGGCTTTTTATAGTTTTTAGTTAATTATTAGGCTTTTTATTATAGGATTTTAATTAAATTAACCTATTATAATTAGAACTATTTAATTAAGTAGTTTTATAATAATAAATATTAAAATCCTCTTCTTACTATTTCTTTATATTATTTTATTTTACTTAAACTAACTTTCTTAGTATTATATATATAATTCTTATTATATTATATATATAAGATAAAACTATCTTTTAACTCCTCTAAGCTTTCTTATTAATTTTATAAAAAGAAGGTAAGAATCTAAGCTTTATTATATATAAAATAGATTAAAATTCCTAATCTATTTAGATAATAATCTTATCTAAAATTAGAGATCTATTACTCCTATTAGAACTAGTAGGTTATATTAATATAGCTCTCTTTTATAACCTTATTACTATTTAGAGCTTATTATTACTTTTAGGCTTATAAACTATTTAATTAAATAGTTTATTATTATCTATTAAAAGCTTTTCTTTATTAGATCTAAGTTAATTAGAAATTTAATAGTTTATAAGAGTATCTATATTATCTTCTACTAGCTTTATCTCTATTAAATAGGAGTTATTATTATTTCTTTACTAATCTTTATTATCCTATTAGAACTTCTTTAAATAGTTAGGTATAAAGATACTATAAACTACTATTCTATTTATTATCTCTAATCTATAAAACTTTAAGTATTTATTTTAATTAATTATTCTATATAGGCTAAGTTATTATAATAGTAGTTTATAAACTATATCTTTATAGATTTTATTATATACTATATTATAAATTAGAACTAAGCTCTCTAGTTAAAAAGACTTAGTTTTTATTCTTCTAATTAAGATTATTATTTTTATATCTACTTATTATTTTCTAAACTTTAGAATCTTCTCTCTTATAATCTTAATATCCTTATAGAGTTATAGTAGATATTAAGTTCTAGTTTTAAGTAGGTTCTAAGTAAACTATATATCTTTCTAATTAATAAATCTCTAAATTAAATATTTTATCTTAAGAGATAGAATTAGGTTCTAACTATATAAGAGATAAAATAAGTTATATTTATAAGAAGCTCTCTCTAAAACTCTATCTATAAATAGTATAACTTTAAGTACTTAGAGCTAATCTATATTTAGAAATAGTATTTTATTAATAGTTAGAATTAATAATTAGTATCTAGCTTTAATAACTCTATTAGCTTAAGAATTATATATACTAATAATAATATATTTAATCCTAGTATTAGAAAGAGTTACTTTTATTTCTTCTTTACTCTTAGCTCTCTTATCTAGTATAATAATAACTATTATACTAAATCTATATATTTACTTCTAAAAAAAGAGATAGAGATTAGCTATATTATACTTCTTTATTATATAGACTTTAATTTAACTAGTAAGATTATATTAGCTTTTTATAATAAACTTTATTCCTCTTAAGGGGTTTATATAGATTATATTAAAATAAACTTTTATTATAAGCTAGTTAGATACTATTAGTATACTTTCCTCTATTAGCCTTCTTAGATTAAAAGAAGTATATATTTTATAGATTATAATAGCCTTAGAATAATTATTCTATATTTCTAGCTAGAAATATTATATTTTTAATTATTTATAGATTATCTTTCTTCCTCTATAGCCCTACTCTATATAATAAGAAGTAACTAGAGCTCTTCTTATTATAGGTTTATTAATAATAGTAATAAAATTAGTTTATTCCCTTTTAGGTTTTTTCTATAGTTTATAGTTAGTTATAAAGAAATACTTTATTTAGAGCTTTAGTTTTCTAAACTCTATAGTTTTTATTCCCTATAGCTACTTTAGAGTAATAAGATATCTAATAAAGATTTAGCTTTCCTTAGTTTAATATTCTTTAAGTAGATTTTTAGCTTCCTCTTCTAAAACTATTATAATATTTAATTATAAATTAATAACTTACTTAATATCTTCCTTATTTACTTTATCTATTTAATTAGATAGTTCTTAACTTTTATAAAAAAGCTTATTAATTATACTATTTCTCTTTCTAGATATATAGTAGATAGTAAAGTTAAATAGTATAATATAACTAATCTAATATATAATAAGTATATTTAGAATATTACTAACTCTTCTATTAAGCTATAATACTAAGATTTAGATATTAGTTTCTAATATAAATCTAGCTCTATAGAGATAGTTATATAACCTTCTAATAGCTAAGAGAATATCTTAGTATTCTCTTTTAGTTATATTATAAACTACTTTAGTTTTACTCTAGTAGTTAGATTTATATTAAGCTAGTTTTTACTTCTCTCTAATAACTTAGAGAAAAATAGCTCTTTAGTTTTTAAAGCTTATATTAATTATAAGAATAATCTCTTTATTCTTATCTAAATAGTTAATTAAGATAAGGAAATCTATTTTAATTAAGTTCTTCTTAAAAGCTTTTATTATATTTATTTAATTTTCTCCCTAGATCTAGATAGTATTCTTTTAAAATAAGATAGTAAGAGATTAAGCTTTAATAATATACTTTTCTATTTATATTCTATAGAACCTAGTAGTTCCTAGAAAGGATTATATATTAGATATATTATAATAAGCTATCTATTTTTTTATTTTAATAACTTTTATATTTTTAAATTATTTTCTAAATAAACTATAGAAATATCCTATTATAATTATACTTACTTAGTAGAACTTTAACTTAATAGTAGATATTATATAACTTATAAGCTTAATATTAACTAATATTTTATCTAAGTTAGTTAAGTATTTTAAAATATAATATTAAATACTTAGAATAATCTTCTTATTATTATATATTAAAGAAGGCCCTTAAATAGTAATATTATTAAGAAAAGATTTAGCTATATTAGAAATAAGATTAGTAAGAATTTAACTAATAATCTATATAAACTAAATTACTAAATTTATTACTTCTTAAAGAAGTATATATATCCTATATAGTCTAATAGGTATTAAGAATATAATTAAGTTTCTATTTATTAGGTTAAAAGATACTTAGTTATAACCTAAGAAGAAATTAATAAGTAATAAGATCTTATATATTATAAAACTCTATAAGAAGTTATCTATATTAAGAAGAATAAGAGTATTTCTAATTATAAATTAATTAATTCTAATTACTAAGTTAATAAATCTTATATTTTTATTCTTCTTAACTATAAGAAACTAAGGGTTTCTATAAGAAGTATAAAACTCTTTAAATACTTCTTTCTTAATATAATCTCTTAGGATATCTATTATCTTACTTTCTAAACCTTTTAAAATAGGAATTAAACCTACTTATTATATCTTATACTTAATAACTTAGATAACTTAAAGTAGGATAACTATTAGGTTAATATAATTATAATCTTTAAAAGTTTATACTATTATCTTTTCTTAGTTATAAAGTATTTAAATAAATACTTTTAGCTCTTTTTCTATTAAGAAGTTTTTTACTTATAATAAAATAATATCTAAATACTCCTTTATAAGCCTAAAGCTTATCTTAATATTAAAGAACTTACTAATAATCTACTTAGAAAAAAAGTATAATATATTAAGTATTAATAGAGCTTTAGTTTATTTCTTCTCTTATTAATTAGTATTACTATTAAATACTAAACTATTAGTTAGAATATTATTAAAAGAATTAATTTTCTTATACTTTAGTTTATATATTATATTTATACTAATATTTAGTATATTTATATCTCTACTAAGATATTTTTTAAAATATTTTATTTTATTCTTATAAAAATTACTTTATTTAGTAGTTTATTTATATTACTTATTATAAATAAGTAACTAAGCTTTTAAAACTTTCTAGAGAATAATTTTAACTTTATTATTAGAGATAGAGATAATAATATCTCCCTTATTAATCTTTATACTTATAATTCTATTTACTTCTTTTAGAGAGATATAAAATATTTATAATAGTTCCCTAGGATTAGAATTTACTTAATTAAATAGTTTATTAAGTTTTTTTATTCCTTAAGATTATAATTCTTCTAGTAATATTAGATTTATACTAAATTACTCCTCTATATATAGAGTTATAATTATTATTATATAGATATAATTAATATAATCCTATATAATCTAATTATTAATATAAATAAATAGATTATAGAGCTTTTATATATCTTAAGGTTATATTTTATTTATTAGTATAGAATATATACTTAATTACTTATTTATATAAGGGGTTATAATTATCTTTAGTATATTAGGATTCCTATAATAAACTCCTCTTATAATAATAATTATTATATAGATACTATTAATAATAACTTATATAAATAGATTACTATTTCTATTTCTATAGTTAAAGGAGATCTAGTAAGATCTAATAAAGAGTATTTCTAAGATAAACTTAATAGAAAATATATCCCTTTCTTTTATTATATAAATAATTTATTCTAAAGATATACTTCTAAGGAATATCTTTATATATATTCTCTCTATTATCTTTATTATATAGTTTAAAAAGGAGATTATAATTATATTAGATATTAGATAGATTACTAATTTATATTCTTAAACTATTTTAAGAGCTATAATATTTACTTATATTTCTATATTAATTAAAGTATTATAAATCTGATTATCTACTTATTATAGTTATATAGATATATAAAGGAGGTTTTAATAGCTTTTAACTATTTATTCTTCTAAATAGTTTATAAATATATAATTAATAGATATCTAGTTACTTATAGTAGTTTCTTATAAGTTTATAACTATTTATCTCTAAATCTATATATCTTTTTATATATTAACTAATTTATATTCTATCTTATTAGAATCTATTTAATTAAATACTTCTAGATATTAATTATAATCTAATTTATATAATTATAGAGTTATAAGCTAAAAAGTAATCTTTTTATTACTCTTAGAAGAATAATTCTCTATATCTTTCCTAATTATATATTTATAAATTTTATTATATAGCCCTTAGATTAATATAATTTTATTTATAATTTATCTAGAGCTCTTAGAATTTTAGATTTTAACTATATTAACTCTAGTATTATATCTCCTAGGTTAATATAATAGAGTATTATTAGTTAATAGAGTATTCTTAACTACTTACTTAGGTCTATATACTTAACTAAAGTATTCTTCTATAAGAAGCTCTCTAAAAGTAGAATTAAATTAGATAATTTTAAAAATCTTAATAGTAATTTTATTACTCTCTATAGTCTTTATAACTAACTATTTCCTAATAAGTTCCTACTCTATAACTTCTCTATATAAATTAGCTACTATTTTAAATACTTATAGAAAGCTATAGTTTATTAGTTCTTTATACCTTATTAATATATCTTTAGGATTATAATATATAATATATAAGGAGCTCTCTTTATTCTATTTTCTATACTTTAAATTAGTTAAATTTATTTTAATTATATAAATATAACCTATTTAATTAAATAGTTCTAATCTATTATAGATTATTCTAATACTTAGATTAACTAGGCTAATATAAGATATAGTTATTAAGCCTAGTCTCTTAAAGCTATCTTCTCTTATTATAGCTATTATATAGCTAGGGAGATACTTATTATTCTTAGGAGTAGGAATCTTAAGAGATTAATTATTTCTAATTCTTTTTATAATTTAGTCTATAGTTTCTTCCTTCTTTAGAGTAATTATCTACTTTAATAGATTAGTATTATATATCCTTACTATATACTAAGCTAAGTTAGAATTATAATAAGGAAATTATCTTATATAGTAAATAGTAAGTCTTTATATATTTAATATTTACTTATAGTAATTAATTAGTACTAAAAGGACTTTTTCTTTTTTAGATTCTAAATATAAAATACTAGCTAGGTATTTATAGTAGATAAATCTAGCTTTTTTATTAATTTTAAGATCTATATATTAATTAGGATAGTAATTAGAGCTTTTATAATACTAATATATTTTATTATAATTATAAGCTATTAAAGTATTAATTTCTATTAGATTTATTTAATTAAATCCTCTATTATTAATTAGCTTATTCTATATCTTAATTATATTTATATAGCTATTTTAAGGGTTCTACTTTATTAGGATTTAGATATATAAATAAACCTCTATTATCCTTAAAGAGAAAGAAGTTAGGATTTTAATTCTCTTATTTATTTATTATATAGAGATAGTTAAATTATTTATCTAAACTATTAGGTTATTTATAGAGACTTTTATAGTTTTCTCTTAACTAATCTAAAAGACTATTAGAGCTTATTCCTAATAAAAGAATAGTTCTAAGATTTATACTTATTTTATAATTTTAGTTTATTTAATTAAAGGATCTTATAACTAAGTTATATATTACTCTTACTACCTAGCTTTATATAGAATATTCTTATTATTAATTTATTTATAATCTTTAAAGATTTTAATTTAATCTCTAATAAATTATATAAATATTTCCTATAAAGTTTTATATAGAAGGGAATAAAGCTTCTTTATAGTAAAATTATTTCTATTTTATATCTTATAGAATATCTCTAGAGATATTAATTTATAAAGATTCTCTAACTAGCTTATAAATAACTTTTAGTTAGGCTTTTAATCTTTCTTCTAGAAGTAGTAATATTTAATTAAAATATCTTTAATCTTATAGAGGTTATTTTTTAGTTTTATCTTATTAATTTATTCTATCTCTTTTAGTAGAGAGATATTCTAATCTTAATTAAGATACTAATATTCTTTCTTAAGTTAAGCTTTAATTTTATCCTAATAGTCTAGATCCTTAATATAATACTTAACCCTTAATTACTTATTCTTAGAGATATTAAACTCTAACTAGTTAAGATAATACTTTCTTAATAAGCCTCTTATTTCTATTATATTATTATATTATTTAAGAAATAAAATAATATTATACCTATTAAACTATTAATCTATTATAAGTATATAGATAAAAGGGTTAATTTTCTTAATAGTATATATTAATACTAATATAAGATTATTTCAGGATAATTTATCTTAATAGCTACTACTAGCTAGATTATTTTAAGGTTTTTTAGATATTATTAAAAATATCTAATTAAATAGTTAAACTAGTTCTTATAGTAATTCTATTATAAAAGTTAGAATAATTATAAAATAAATAGTAAAAAGAAAGATTACTTATATCTAAAGAATAATACTATATTTATCTATATTAATCTCTCTTCTAAAAATCTTAATTTAATTTCCTTTCTTTTCTTATTCTTTAATTAAGCTAATAAGAGGGATAGAGTAGTAATAACTTTATTCTTTTTATTTAATTTCCTTTTAAGTAAATAACTTATATAATAAATCCTTTAGCTCTTTAGAACTAGATTAGTTTAGAGATAATTAGTTTTTATTAATACTAGACTTTCTAGTAGTTTCTTAAGGCTAAAGAGAAATCTAAGTTTTAGCTAAAATCTTTAATTAATATATTAATTAGTAGTTAGGGTTAAATATATATCTATAGTTATTATATTCTTTCTATTCTATAGTTCTTACTTATAAGATTCTTATATATAAATCCCCTATTAGAAAAGGGTTCTTATAATAGCTAAAAGATATTATATCTATTCTCTTTTTACCTAATTATTTTAATCTATAGGTTAAGGAGTATTTAGATTACTTAGAGTTTAATTATATATCTTCCTACTAAGACCTCTATTTATATTAAGAGGAAAAATAAATAATATTATAGCTATTAGTAAGCTTAAAATATAGACTACTAACTATACTAAAATCTAATAACCTTCTATAATAGCTATAAAAAGAAGGTTTTAAGTTTTATATATATTCTTATTTAATTAAATAGATTATATTTATAGCTAGTTAATTAACTAATTATAGCTATTATAAAATTATAAAAGATATATCTTTTATAAGAAGGGATTTTTAAAAGTAAAAATAAGAAGGGGTAAAAAGTATATCTTTTACTATAGATATAGAAAAATAGCTAATTTATCTAACCTGGCCAAATTAATAAGTAGGCCCCGACTCAGTATTTGAGAATATTTCAACATGCTCTCGATTTGACTCCAGACGATCATCCAATGCGAGGTAGTCGGTTGTTCTTCCTAGCCGAGAGCTATCAGCAGCGGTTTCAAAGAAAAGACACGAAACCAGATCTTGACATGGCATTAGAGATGCTTCCTCGGGCTTTTGAAAATCAGCACACGACTTTATGGATCCGAATACAAGCGGGAATCTCCCTCGCCTGCCTACTTATGGACACTGCGGATATCCCGACCGCATACAAGGTTGTCATTGAAACGCTTGATCTCGTTTCTCAACTAACGCCTCGGTCATTGGAGGTTTCCGATATGCAAGTTTTGCTAAGAAGAACGAGTGGTTTGCCTTGTATTGCTGGAGCCCTCGCTTTGATGGCAGGCGAGGACCTGCATCAAGTGATTCAATACCTTGAACTTGGACGAGGTATCATATTGAGCTCTTTAAGTGATCTACGAATCGAGATGCATGATCTACAAGTCAGTTATCCCGAGCTGGCACAGCAATTTATACAACTTTCCGACCAATTAGACACCAAACCGGGCCTCTTAACAGGGTTTACAAACCCACGACATGAGATGGGCCGAAAACTGAACTCGGTGATTGACGAGATTCGGAAATTACCAGGGTACGATAGGTTTCTACTTCCTCCATCAGAGGATCAGTTGAAGTCCGCAGCAATCAATGGTCCAGTGGTTATCATTAACGTTATGTACCTCCGGACCGATGCCCTGATTATACAGAAGGACAGATTTACGTCGCTAGAGCTTCCAGTCTTATATGGCGACGTTAAAAACTTCGCTACAAAGCCAGAAATTGACCGACAAACACTAGAGTGGCTCTGGGATGGGATAGCTAGCCCAGTATTGGAGAACTTGGGCTATTCTGATGTACCTACAAGTTCTACCTGGCCTCGTATCTTCTGGATTCCCACACGGCCTTTATCAACTTTGCCTATCCACGCAGCAGGCTACCATTATCCCAGCTCAACCAACACTGTGATAGATCGCGCGGTCACTAGCTACAGCTCGTCTGTCAAAGCTCTCATTCAGGGCCGGCAGAACACTGTAAGTCTGCCAGCTTCTCGAAAATTAGGAAAGGCGGTTTTAGTTGGGGTCAAAGAGCTCTGTTATGCCCCGGAGGAAGTCAACGAGCTTGGAAAGCTATGCGCTGGGATGGGGCTGGAAATACAGAGGCTGGAACCCTACCGAGAAGATGTCCTCTTATCCTTGGCCGAGTGTGAGATATTCCACTTTGCAGGTCATGGATCGTCACATCAGCTTGATCCATCCCAAAGCTCCCTAAAAATGGAAGATGGGCCAGTGACTGTTCAAGACTTATTCAGTTTGAAGCTGTACCAGAGAGCTCCGTTTCTTGCATATCTCTCGGCATGCAGTACGGGCTACACAGAAGATGAACGACTTGGCGATGAAGGGCTACATCTGATAAGTGCGTGTCACCTAGCGGGCTTTCGGAATATTATCGGAACTCTGCGTAGAGTCAACGATCAGTTCTACGTTGAAGTAGCAAAGATGACTTACAAGTGGATTGAGGATCACAACATGAGAGGTGGATCGGTCGGCGAGGGACTTCACCATGCTACCAGAATACAGCGAGATGAGTGGATGATCGATGGTTCAGGCTTAGACCGAGCCCAGCGTGGTCTCGACGGAGGAGAATGTCATGACGGTCAAGGCAACCAGAAGATGTGTTGTACTTCGAGGGAGGGCAGAGATATGGTTGGCTGTGAGGAAGGACCAATTTATTGGGCCCCGTTTGTCCACTTTGGGGTTTAAAATTACTAGCGATGCGTGGTGTAGCAACCGATGAAGGGGTTCGCGACGATGAGGGAGATAGGGGTATTAGTCTTGGGTGTACTGTATGTGGAAATAAAATCAGTCGTAGGAAGATGCATCACATTTAGAAGAGAAAGGACACTAAGTTATTAGAATGCCTAGTTACGCAAGGACAGGAGATTGTCATTAATCCTCGAGGCTATGGATGTAAATATCCAAATAGATTCTACCAAGGTCGCCCCCCTTTTCACCTCTATTTTTAGAGTAGTGAATCAATTGTCAATTCATTTAGCTTTAACAATGACTTGTTACAAGTTTTGCCCTTTACGAGAGGCAATGAACTATCAATCAATTGTGCAACGCGTTGCTCATGTGTTGTTAAAGAACTAAAGAAACCACGGAAGTAACACATATTCCATTTTAAAAGGTATCACACAGTAGCGCCAAAATCACAGCAAGGGTCCGATCACTCGACCCCACACTCGCAATATATCTACCCTATATAAGGAATTTACCTACGAGTATATAATAAGAATCTCTAAAGCTTATAGTTAAGAGCAGCAGGGATTAGAAATAGATCTATAGGTATATATTTATTATATATAGTTAATTAAGTGAGTATTATTAGTATAAATAGCATAGAGTCTTATAAGCTTGCTAATAAAGCTAAATAGATATCTTGAATATCTATAAAGTTCCTATCCTGCGGTTTCCATACTCTAACTTGGTCCTAGCTTTACACTCCTCTGTGAAAAAAGGCTTATATATACTCTGGCCAATCAGAAGTGAAATTGCGAGCTGGCCTTAGACGTCCCGATGAACAGGTTGGCAGGCAGCGCGTAAAGGAAAGACGGGGATACAGGGGTTTATGATAACTAGGCTAGGTCCCCTTGGGCCTAGAGGCATGAAATATGCTGTCTTGGCAGTCCTTTCCATTGCCGTGAAGATCAGCAGAGTAATGTCACCGCATGGATGTGAGACCAAAGTCCATTTCTAGGCTGACACCTTGGCAGGGGTCGCCATACGCGCGACTGTGACCGTGAGCGGGCCATTATTCTTCTGAAATGGCGTGGAACGACTATTTATCATGTGAAAACATACCTTGATAGCGTTAAGGTAAGAATTTCTATCGTTAATCTCTTTGTAACATCTTTCAATCCAGTTAGTTGCACTGCACATAACGTTATATCTGTAAAACTTGGTTGATTAAGCGGCGAGAGCCTTTTCCCAAGTAGGTTACGGGGGTATTCAAGTACAAAAGTCCCATATTGTTTATTTTTATCCGCTAATGTCGGCAGTGCAGGCAGCGGTGGGCTTTCAATTATAAAGGCGGATTACATTCCCCTGCCCAGGGCCGGGCTTTTCACGATCTTTTGATAGAGCCCTAAGACTACCGAAAACCGAAACACGAACACTCACAACTGCCACTCATCAGTAGTTGGGCATGGGCAAGACCCACGATCGGGCCAGATGAGGGACAACAGCGTGGCTCGGGGCGAGTTTGGGGGTCATAGAGCCAGCGTGGATGAAGCGCCAAGCAGGTTATCCTCGGAATTCGGACCCCGAGAAGATGTTCGCCTTTTAGACCTTCATCGCGATCGCTCTCCGGCCAAACAATCTAAAACCGAAACCACAATTGGGGGTTTTGAAGCTCCCAAGACCTCCGCGACATCTTATCAGTCTGCTGACCACGTTCCCCCAACGACTAAGCCAGCATGGCGTCCGTTTTGGCTGCGATATTATGTTATCGCCCTTTTTTTCATTCTCTTTCTTTGCTGTACGGTAGCGCTTCCCTGCATGTTGCTGTACTCAGACAGACTTCGCGGCTTGGGCGAAGTCGATAGAGAGTTTGTGAGGTCATGGAGATTTGGGGCAACAGCTTGTATGGACATCCGATGACAGTCTCCCAAGTGGTACATCTTGAATTCTAACATCTACTGGAAACAGTTCTTACACTTGTCGCGGCTTTCTGGACTCGAGTGGAACTACAAATATTGCGATATACGCCGTGGGCAACTTTGCAATCAGACCAGATCGTTGACCAACCGGCCTCATCCTTGGACTACACTGCCATGATCGTGCCTGTCGCGCTCATGCATTCGTGGAAGCAGAGGCATTTCTTGGTCTTCATCGTCATCATCGTCTCTATCATGACCAAACTCCAAGTGGTACTGTCGCCTGGCTTGTTCTATCTGGACGACGTGCGGTCGACACGGGATACCGAGCTTCAGACCCTCACGTCATTCGCCGCCAACGAAAGGTCCGGTGCACCAGTTGCAGGCTCCAACAGTTCCGCCACGGCTCCATGGTACAACGCACGGGCTCTCTCTGCGTTTAATATGTCATATCCTTTCGGAGTCACTAAGCAAGCAGCGTACCAAACATTCGACCATCGAGGGACTATCGATTCGCCCATCACCGTGACGGTGGATGCTCTGTTTACGGACATTGAATGCATTGAGTCCGAAGGCTACGAAACGCAATGGGCTGAAGAACCGTCCAAGGCCGACACGGAGACCACAGATTACAATGTGACCTTGACGGTTCGATTCCCAGACTGTGATGAGCCCGTCTCCATCCAACATAATTTTACTTTCCCTGCTGACAACGTCACTATGTGGTCTATCGAACCTCAGACAAAAAGCCCCCACCTTTGCCCGAAACTGTCAAAGCAGTACAATCAAGTTTTATACCTCGCGGCGCTCTACGAGAGATCGGTAACGAGGGCTTCGGCTGTTGAGCTTTCTGCGCTCGGTGCAGTAATATGCGCACCCAGCGCCTGGGTGTCCAAGGTAGAGATTGTCGATGATGGTGCCAAGCCGAACATGACAGTCTTACCAGATCAAGACAAGAATCCTATCGACGTGAATCTTTGGAATATCCTTCCGGGCGTTGTTCCCGCCTTCACGGGGTTTTGGTCACCCAATGAATCCCGTAGCCAAGACCTAGCCTACGGCCCTGCCTTGGCAGAAGCCTCGTTTCGAGGTGCAGACATGTACCATCTGGATCGATCAATTTTCCGCAGTGACACACTGCACCGGGTTATGACAAACCTCACGGAAACAGTTGGACCTATGATTGCTCATCATCACTTACGAGTTCCGGACGGCGCTCGGATATCTGGCAATGAGGTCGTAGTGATGATCAATCAGGTCAAGGTAACCAGGGTCATCTGTATTGCCATGGCGTGCATATTCGCCCTGTCAGCCGTATTTGCATTGTACTTGGCAATCTCTGTGCGACGCAAATTTCAACCTTGGCACAGAAACCCCTCTACAGTGTTGGGAGCCTTGATCTTTTTCAACGCGGATCAAAGGAACGTTGGCCTCGAACATTCCAAACCCGATCAATTTTCCTGGAGCCATTCTACATTCTCACCAATCCAGTTAACTACATGGCTTCGAAGCCTCTTCTTGGTCTACGGTTTGGCACTCGTTATTGCTCTCGCGGTCACTTTGAGTATATCCGAGTCCTCCAACGGCTTGGTCAATGTGAAAGAAGGTACGCCAGCACTTTCGTGGATGCTGGTCCCTGCAGTTGCACTTTTCATCGTGAGTCTTTATGCTTCGTCGTCCGATACGGCCGTTCGAGACAGGGCTATACTTGCCAAACTCTCATCAAGACCATGTACCGCACGAGAATTGGATATGTCATTGTTAGACATGCTTGGTGTTCGAGCGTTATACCACTCGTTGAAGTCCAGGCTATTTGCTGTTACTCTAACGCAGGTGCTTGCGATTTGCTGTGGCGTGTTGACGCCATTGTCGTCTATCCTTTTCACCGTGAAAGTTATCTCCGAGGTAGAAGATGTCTCAATCGAACAAGACAGCTGGTTTGGAGTTCGCCGTCAGGGGGCCACTTCGTTCAATGTTTGGGATACTTGGCGCGTGCAAGAGGACATGGGCAGTTTGATGTTGTTTCAGAACTCGTCTGAATTGAGGTATCCGGAAGGAACTTATCGCGACTTGGTATACCCTGTTGTCAAACTCAACGACGCAGTTCAAGACTGGACTGGTAGTGTATCTATCCAGTTGACCCTTCCTGCCGCCAGACTGACCCCAGAGTGTTTCCAACTCAGTGGTTTCGAGGCAAATCCTGATTCCGAAGTGGCTGACGAGGACCACATCGTCGCTAGCTACATAGAGGACATCATCTGCCCCAACGGCCGTGGTCAAGCGGCTTTATCCAGAGATGTCCGCGTCGCATTGGGAAACGAGACCAATCCCAGATACTTCGCAAAAACGATGAGCTCGCAAGATTACGCAACGCTAATTCGAAAGTTGTGCAAAGAGGATGACGACGAGAATACGAATTATAGGCCTTGGACTGTGCAAACATTCATGTGGGGTGCTATTTCTGACTCGAAGAAAAGCTTTGATCACATCGAGGGTTGGCGATGCAATTACACTTGGACCGAAGTTCCCACACAATTCACATACCGTTCTTCTAATAGTCAGCCGCAGCTCGATTATGGCAGGCCGCCAGTTTCCGATGATACCAAGGCCAAGCCCTGGGAGCCGTACTTTAGTACGCCTAACATGGACTTTCTTCAGCCAGACTTTTCTGTTCAAAATTCACAAGCGGCCGAGGTGGGCGCAGCATTCGCACCTCTCATCAAGCCATTCGGTCCCCTGGGGCTAGATGAGTTTGGGAACTCAAGCAAAACAGACGAAATTCTCAACACCATACACTTCCGCCGAGCTATAGTCGCTGCTCAATATGCCAATGTCAAGAACCGGCTAAAGTTGAATGACACTTCAGACATGGAGCCAACAATCCATCCAACGATCTCGCCTAGCAATGGATCCGTTACCAGAACCAACAAACGTCGATTGGTGCAAAATTTCGGGGTCACCATTGCCATCATCGTCATCTTAGCCCTTGCTTTCATTGTCAATCTATGGGCGCTGGGCTCTAGAATGATGAAACGATTCCTCGGAGTTGACTCAGACTTCCTTCTCGACCTCAACATGAAGGGGGTTTGTCCAGACGAATTCAACAGCCTCGTCTCATGGCATAATCTCCTCTACGGCGCGGCTGGATCAACCGTGCTCCCGCGAGGTTCCCAGTATCTGTCCTCTCCACAAATTTGCAAGGAGCTGGCTGGTGTTAGTTTCCAAATTGGTTGGTTCTTTGTGAATGATTTGAAGGAGAAGCGTTTCACAATTGGGAGTTTGAATGATCCAAACTCCGAATACATGGGGAGATTTGAAAGATAGACTGTTAATCTCCGTAACATAGACTACAGATAGCGTAAAGTCTTCAGTTAGTCTTCAAATAGAGCCATAGAAGATACGTGCACTTTTATTAAGGCAGGCACGTAGAGAATAGCTACCCATAGAAAGATGATTTAGCAGGAACGGAATGTCTACTGCCAAGCAAGCGTTCTCAAGACAAATCACATGTTATCCAAAGGACTATGATACATAGACACACTAGGAGTCCAAAGAGGAGAAGAGTAAGGTTCTCATGACAAGAACATGGCATAGACTGATTTTCAATTGTGACTTGACTATTCCCACAACTTCCTGAGGTGTCCGAGACCTTTGTAGACTCGCGGTGGCTGCTCAGCTGCCATGACCTCATCCATTCCTTCAAACATGTCGATTGTAGAGGGGTTCCTGGCCCAGGGTTCGGACCGAGTGTACAGACAATGCCCTCCGTAGATTAAAAGAAACACGGGGATACCGACGTAAGCAGAAACAAAATCTCCAACAGACCAGTTTTCAGGGAAGAAGACATGAAAGCCATTCAAAAGAAGCAGCAAGATTGAAAATATCAGCGTGTAGCAGATCCCAAACGGCTGGAACCAGGGTCTGTATGGCGACCCAACATTATGTTAATCGCAAGCTGTGCGGAACTTGAAGTAGATGATGAAGCAACAGATCCAGCTAATATATCCAGACGTATTCGTGAGGTTAATATGCCTGTTGAAAACAGTCAAGGCCGAGTTTGACAGGCTGAGACATGTTTTGTTGCTCAACGCCCCGCACACACTTGATCAGCAATCATGAATGGGACTCGATAAGCAGCCAGTGGCGGGTTCGAGTCTCCTAAAGCAACTTAGACGGTCACAAGGGGCCCATCAATACTGCACAACTCTGATTAGTTATGTCCCTGACCTACCCTAGACCCTGGTCCAGTATAAGTCGCCCAATTATCACAGGGGAAAGACGACGATCGGTATAATTTATGGACCGTCGGTCGACAGTGCTCCGACTATGCTCCAATATTGGGCTTTAACATATACGTAAGGTCGCAATCCGACTATCTCTCCCAAGCTATATGAAGGTGAGAACATCTAAGCGGGGTTATTGTTTGCGGGAGTATTCTTGCAAGCAACGTTCCATCCGAAATGTCTGGAGATGTGCGTTACCAACCAATACGACTTGGACGAATGAACCAGCTAACCCGGAATGCAATGTAGAACCTCTCATGCCTTCTTTACGGCCCAGGGCAGGTCAAATTTGAACATCGGCCAGTTCCCGAGATCACTGATGCCTACGAAATTATCATCCGCATCGCCTATGTTGGTGTCTGTGGCAGCGATGTACGTATTCATCCTTCGCTATGGCAATTACAGTCTACAAAAGCTCACTCATTCGCCGACCTAGGTCCACTTCTGGACGCATGGAGGCGTTAGCCGAAAAGTCTCACATGAAGCACCCCTCGTCATGGGCCATGAAGCTTCAGGCATCGTGCATGAGGTCGGTTCTAAAGTCGTCGCATTCAAACCTGGCGACCGCGTGGCTATTGAGCCCGGGTTCCCGTGCAGGCGCTGCAAGCTCTGCAAGGCTGGAAGATACAACCTCTGTCGTGGCATGAAGTTTGCGGCGGACCCGCCTGCTACTCACGGCACCCTGACTCGGCTATTCAAGATCCCTGCGGACTTTGCGTATAAAATCCCGGACTCCCTCAGCTTACAGGAGGCCGTCATGGTCGAGCCGTTCAGCGTTGCCATTCATGGAGTCCGCCTTGCCGGTCTAGAGCCAGGGCAAGCAGTGTTGGTGCAAGGGTCAGGCACAATCGGTCTGCTGTCGGCTGCAGCTGCAGTTGCTTACGGCGCAGGCTCGGTCATGGTCGTGGATATCAATCAGAAGAAACTCGACTTTGCTAGGACTTTTGTCGAATGCAAGACGTTCATCCCTGATGCTTCGTCAACGCCAGAATTAAACGCGGAGAAGCTCAAGGATGTTGCTGGCCTAGAAGACGGATTCAATGTAGTTCTGGAGTGTACTGGAGTAGAGTCTTCGGCTCAGACTGGTCTTTTTGCATCGGCAGCTGGCGGAGTCTTTGTTCAGATTGGAATGGGCAGGCCAAAGCAAAGTCTTCCACTACTGGATATGTGTGAGAAGGAGGTCACACTGAAGACAGCATTCCGGTACGGACCCGGCGATTACGAGCTTGCATTGAAACTACTGGCGGCGGGGAAACCCAATGTCAAACCCCTTATAAGCAGCACATCACCTTTCCACAATGCTACTGAAGCTTGGGAGAAAACGAAGAGAGGGGAGGGCATTAAGAACTTGATTCAGGTTGCACAAGACTAAAGGCCGACATTTAATGCAGCATCCATAACAGCTTTACACACTGAGTCGATTTTTGTTCTAATATCTTAAACCTACAACCTTAAGCTGGCCATTCCCCAAAGAGAAAGTCCAAAGGCAAGTTGTCCATATAATCTAGCGACATTTCGTCAAGAAAGCCTCGTAGACTTGGATCTGAGAGCTCGTTGCCAAGTTCTTGTTGCTGATCTAGGTTGTAAGTTGTGAGATCGTTTGCGGCTTGTAAGTCAACAGGAACCTCCGGCACGAGCTCTGGTTGATTGGTGGAAACGCTCTCATTATTCTCACCAGCCTCAAAACCACCTCTTATATACGGCCTGAACCTATTCTGCACTTGATCTAGAAGTTCTAGGCACCGCTCTGCCGATTTGCTCGTCTCGGATAACTTACGTAAACAAACACGGACCTCCATGGTGGAGTGTTGCCAGACTTGTGTTTGTACCATCATCTGCCCTGGATCGTGAACGCTGCTTTGAAGAGAACAGGCCTCAAGGACTAGTGCGGCCTGGAAGATGAAATAAGTCGCGTACCAAGCAAGGCTCTGGTACATGGTGACATCGCTAAGCATGCAAAATGCTGCGATGTCATGGATGATTTCCAGCGTAGCATCCAGGCACCTCTCAGTGGCGGTAACTCTGGTAGGTAGGAAAGCGGGAGGATCCTGGCTCCCGCGCCAGAGAAGGATGCGCAGATTCTGCTCCTTCCAGATAACGACTGCCCGTGGACCTTGGAACCAGGGTGCCGAGGATGGAGGCTCTTTGAAGAATTGTGGCAAGCTTTGCTTCCAAATCGTCAACTCTCTGCCTAGAGATTCGGCGAGGCGGTACTCAATCTTCGAGCCATTTGTCCTGGCTAAGAGGAACTCGCGGTAGACAGCGTCCCCAATCTTGGCTAGGCGAGCCTGAGCAATGATTGCAGAGCACGTTGTTGGGTAGTTGAGCTCCTGAGGGACGGGTGATTGTAACGAAAGGTCCTGGGGAGAAGGTTAGCAAGCTTTAATCATAAAGGAAATATATAGACTGCTAACATGATCGTCAATATTCAATGGGAGCCTTGTATCGAAGAATGTCTCCGATACGGCCGGAGGTCGCCCTGTAGTGATGTTGAACCCGCTTTCAAAACAGTAGGCCGTCCAGAAAATCTGCCGCCGCCTTTCGTGACCAATCGTGTTTGAATCTGAAGTCGGCTGCTCGTGGTGCATCCCAAGACCGACCGCCATTCTGTAAGCAAGCCCAATAAAATTGTAACCTGTATTTGCCCGATCTCGCTTCTGGAGATAGTTGCCCACCAGCAAGAAGGCCTGTACCGTCTCCATTGTGCCGGACTCGAGCATCTGAAACGAAAAACTGGCCCTCGCAGCGGTATAATACCTGGCCCGCAAGTGCTCCGTCTCATCACTGGTGGCCCAATGGCCAATAGCTAGGACCATGTAGTAGATGACGCGCCATGGTGAATGGGGCAGAAGTCTCACAGGTCTGGCTGCGACCCGGTCTCTGAAAGACTTTTCATGCAGGATGGGGTAGGATGTATTGTAACGAAGGAAGAACGCGTCAATCAGTTGACTAGAAATGTAGGACAAGGGAAGATCTATTGGCTCGGGCCCATCGAGCCGTGGAGCACGTAGGGAGGGGTCTGTTCTCGGTTGAACTCTGCGACGGCCTACTTGAGGTCTAAGAGTTATATCAGGATCGATTTCGCCGAGAATATATGAGCCTGAGCTGCTTCCTGGACAGTTGATTATCATTGAGTACCAAATCTGGGTAGAAGTGTATCCAGGAAAGAGACATACCAAGATATCCCGAGTCGATGTTGGAAATGGTAGCCATACCATCAGAGCCGATTAGCCTATGATGCTCCGCCTCGGGGGATAGCGAGTCTTCGTGCCACTCGTACTCGTGGAGAGTCGACGCGTCCCAAGCGGCTTCGGTCGCTTGGCTGGAGCTAGGAGTCTGGGCTTGCTGACCAAGGGCGGAGTCAATGTCTAGATCCGGGTTGAGCGATTTGATGAGCGATTGGAGCTGCGCGCACCGAAGTTCGGCGGCATCCAGATTGTTCCTGGTCAGGGGCGTCCGGTCTGGCGGACTCTCGAAGCTGCAGGATTTGCCTGTCTGCAGGCAGTAGGAGCACGGAGCTCCGTTGTCCGGTCTCCCGCCGTTACGGCCGACACTACGCACGCACCGACTCTTTCGTTTCTGGCAGTTGATACATGCTCGGCTCACACATCTCGGCGGCATCTCTGGAGATATCGACACAGTCTGGCGGGGGAGCGAGGACAGCGGAGATGACGGATATCGGTGGTGTGGGTGGGAAGTGTGAGTTCGGGTGGTTCCGATCACGAGACAAGAGGTTAGGTCATAGGTAATGCATGATTGGTACTTGTTTTTAGTGGTGGATCGACCATCAACAGTCAATGGGAGCATTCTATTACTACTTGATCCTACTGGATATGCACATCAGCTTTGCTGCCACTCTGACTTCACACTACAATGCCACCTCCGTCTACAACTATATCTGCGCCATTGATATATGTCCCCGCGCTGCTTGCCAGCATCACAACCACCCCCGCCAGCTCTGGCGGACTGCCCATCCTACCACTTGGGTTCCGTTCAGCCCAGATCTGCCGATGACCAGCGATACCGTCCCCTTCGTTCAAGATTGTATCCATGTATCCCGGGCTGATTGTGTTGGTGCGGATCCCGTATCGAGCCCACTCCGCAGCGAGGCAGCTCTTGAGCATGAGAAGGGCAGACTTGCTCACGTTGTATGCTGCCTGAGGTTGGGGATAATTAACGCGGTGGGCTGATATGGAAGCCACGAATGTGATTGAGCCCCCCTTGCCTTGCTTGACCATCTGCCGTGCAACTGCCTGCGCACAGATGAAAGAACCGGTTGTGTTGATATCGAGAATCTTGCGCCATTGGGAGATAGGCATTTCCAGGGATTCAACACAGCCGACAATACCGACGAAGCAGAGAAGAATATCGACAGACCCAAGTAGGAGGGCTGTCTGGGCCACTGCAGCCTGGACGGCCTCCTCATCCGTGACATCCACTTCTTGAAATAGGACTTGGGCTTTTGGAAATTTCTTCCGCAATGCTTCAATCGGCTTTTCTGAAGCATTGACGTCAAAGATCATTAGACCCTCGAGACCATGTTCTAGTAGAGCATCGCATGCAAATAAACCAAGCGTGCCGGCTCCTCCAGTGACTATGGCGTTGCCTCGGACGGAGAAACGCTTCGTCGCACCGACCTCTGGATCAGATTCGACTGTAGCTGGGGGGGCAGGCGTGAGTGAGGAGGAGCTCCCGTCGCTAAAAATCATAGAGGGGATTGAACGTGATGTCAAGGCTTCACGGCTTGACAATACCGCAGCGGGTGTCATAATGGAGGACAGAAAAAGAAGTCGAAAAAGAAGCCTAAAGGAAGAGATCAAAGGACAAATGCGGTCTCATACCTGATGATTAAGTGTCTGCAGTACTTTTAAGCGTGGCATTTAATCCAAACGTAGGGTGAGCTCAGCTGATCTCCTCTCGGAGCACTGTCAGCCGACGATCCACACCCTTGTTATACCGCATGAGAGTGGACATAAGACTTCCGCCATGACTCAGAGTAGTAGCAGTTTGTAGGGTTTTTTTTGTAGCTCTCTTCTAAATACACGTGAGAGGTAGTTGAGCCTCTTACATGCATCTAGACACCATCTTCCATTAGTAAGGCATCTACTGAGTTGAGAGAACCTTGATTGGAAGCACTTGGAAATTTGATCTCTGAACGAAGCCCCTTTTCCGCACTTAATCTTTCCCATACAAGGGTGTGAGGAAATTACCAAACCAAAGGGGACAATAAAACCTTTGAGATGAAAAATGCTTCAGGTTTGAAATTACTAGCTATAGGAGGCTCAACTATATTGCTAAAACCATCTTCCTCATGTCTAAGGAAGAACATAGCCGCCATCAATGAGAATATCGCTACCTGTCATATATGTTGAAGCATCACTGGCTAGATAAAGGTATAAACCCTTGATTTCCTTCACATGGCCTTGCCTCCCAAATGCTGACATACGGTAGGCTTCATTTATAGCCAACGGACTGGCGCCCAGCTTCGTGTCAAAGAAACCAGGGGAGACAATATTAACACGAGCAAAATCTCTCCACTCGCGAGCCAAAGACTTTCCAAAATGGGTTATGAACGCTTTGCTGCCGTTGTAGACAGGCTGATCAGTAGGTACGTTAACAATATGAGCGCTCATGCTCGAGGTGATGATCAGGTTTCCAAAGCCCTGTCGCTTGAACACCTCGCCAGCGTACTTTGCGCAAAAGAGGACACCGTCGGCTATTTCTCAGGTTATTATTGCATTTTACAAAGCAATTGAAAGCAGTACATACCATTCACCGACATTACCTTTCGGTACTCTTCAACGGTCATCTCCAAAATAGGCTTAGAAATCGCCATGCCTATTTCAATCTCTGTCAGCTTTCCGACTCAAGAACGCGCAATGACCCTATGCGAGAGATCCTACCAGCATTGGCAACGAACACGTCGATCTTTCCAAAGTCACTGGCAGTTTTGGAGACTGTAGCGATAACTTGGTTCACATCTGAGACTAAGGAAGCCAGATTAATGTAGGTACACTTAGTCGAACGGATATCAATATTCGGAGACTTACCATCGACCTGGTATGCAGTGGCAGTGATGCCGTGTTTTTGGGATATCTCAGTAGCCTTTTGGACGGCAATTTCGTTCCTGTCATGAGTATGCCTCGTGAATAAATGCTCTCTAGCAGGCGATGATGCACAGTATGACTTACGAGTTGTACCACATGGCGACATTGCCGCCAGCCTCTGCGATGCCTTCCGCAACAGCCAAACCAATCCCATCAGCGGCGCCTGTTACCACGACGACCTTTCCGGCCATCTTGAACTGCTCCACGACATTGGAGGAGGTATCGGGGAACGGACGAGGGAATCCTTCCCTCACCACTCCGCAGTCTTGAACGTTCATGGACATCTTGACGAGAATTGAGCAGACCGAAATTTGACTCTTGATATATCTGCCCTCGCTAGGTGCATTTGCAGAGTTATAAGTAAGTGATTAATGCAAAATTCTGAAGCTTCACCCCAGCTCCGACGCATCGGAGCACCGTCGCCCGAGCCTTCATCATCTCCACCTTGCCGGAGTACTGTTCACCGAACCCACCAGTCCCAAAAAGCTGAAATCGCTTGGATTTGGTCATTCTTGGTCCGTGTAGCGTGTTTTGTCTTTTTATTGGATTGATTGGGTCTTTTGTCTTATTACAGTTGCGCATATTGCTTGTTCCCAGGGTCTTCATTCACAGCATACAGGCGCAACCATGAAGGGAACATACCAACAGCTGGCGGCTCGCATCTGCGACAAATGGCAAGATGCCAAAGCCAAGGGACAAGGACGACTTATAATTGCTTTGGCTGGCCCTCCCGGATCTGGAAAGTCGACGATCGCAGAGGAAGTCGTTGCACTCGTTGAGAAATCACCAGACGGCCCATCCATCAAACTCATCCCTGCGGACGGATTCCACCTACCTCTCTCAGTGCTCAGATCGCTTCCAAACGCAAAAGAGGCTTTGGAGCGTCGAGGCGCACACTGGACTTTTGACGCGGTGGCAACCGTCGATTTGGTGCGCTGTCTAAGGAATAATACTGGTCGGACACAGGTGCTAGCGCCGACTTTTGATCACGCGGTCAAGGATCCGGTTCTAGATAGCTTAGTGGTGGACATTGACACCGAGGTTTGCATCATCGAGGGAAATTACGTGTTAGTGGACGAAGCTCCTTGGAGTGAAATCTCGAGCCTGGTCGATGATCGATGGCTCGTAACTGTTGACAAGGAGGTCGCGCGTCAAAGGGTAGCATCGAGGCATTTAAAAGCTGGCATTGAGAGTACACTACACGATACTCTGCTAAGAGTTGACAATAATGACTCTCTCAACGGAGAGTATATCATGGAGCACAGTTTGGGTAAACAAGACTTGCTGGTGGAGAGCATTGAGGAGGCAAGATAAGATGTGGAAATTTCAATGTGAACGGCCTTGATGAGAGACCATGAACAAAAGAAAGCCCGTAGCATCTTCTGTGATTGAATTCTTACATTGCTAGATATGCCCTGATCCTGTGTGATTAGACCCAGGCACTATTTAGCAATGACTCCAAATAGTGAATGAACATGCTTGAGCGATTTCAAAAAGTACATGTATGGCATCTACCAACTTTCCTAACCAGATCCGAGAGAATGGAAGGAATATTTTAATAAATACTTGTACGTGCTGTCTTTAGCGGATTCCTTGTCACTTAGCTAGCTGACATTAAATCATAGTGCTGAGATTTTCCGAGACCTGACGCAGCAGGAAGCATCAGAGATGGAACTGGTACTAGCGTCTGGAAGGACACAGTGATCAGACTTTCAACTAGATTTTAATAAACAGAATACAATGAATGAAGTAAACATATTAGTCCTTGTACAGATTGTGCACAGTCACTTATCGTCATGTTCTTCCTTGGCTATCCTCCCTCAAATACCCTAGCTTGAGTTGCAAGGAACATCTATGCGGCAGTGGAAGTGGTAGGCCGTTTCTTGTTGCCACTTTGGTCTGCCGTGGTCGGAGTGCTCTTGAATTTTCTAGCTGGGATTCTTCGTTCATAAAGCTCGTCAAGCTCCAGATAGGTTCGGCCGTAAGTCTAGAACGCGTCAATAATTGTTGTTCTTGGTGATGGTGATGTTTGTCCCAGAGGACTTACCTCAGGGTATAAAAAGTAGAGAATTATGGTCGTAGGAACCAAGAGTCCGGCCCAGACATAGACGGCCTTAACGCCCAGGTTTGCGGCATCAGGGTTGATCATGTATGCCACGGTCCACTGGAAAACGACACTAGAGACATTTCAGCAACTATGTGAAGCAGCAGGCGGGTATCATTGAACCTACAAGCCAACACCATAACAACCCAGATTGAACGAAGTCGTCTGGGCTCTCAGACGGGGCGTCGAGGTTTCTCCTGCCGCCACGAACCCGATCGGGCCAGCAGAGAAGCCATAGCAGATGACCCAAAGCAGCAGAAACGCCAAAGCACCCTTTTCAGCTGCTGTTGTTTTGAAAAACCCAGTTGTGGCGAGGCCCACATTGAAGATGCACATGAGGAAACAGCCCCTACCATTAGGTTAGGCTGAGGAGGGACAAATACGTTTGCAGAGTCTTACCCGACAAGGAGAGGCCTACGGCCGATGTACTCGCATGAAACCAAGGAGATGGAGATGGAGACAATCAGCAAAACATATCTAATACTATTAGTAAAGAAAGCCCGTAATCTGATGGATGTTCCAACTGACGTAATGATGGTGACAATGAAAGGATTTTGAATGCCTGCCACTTTGAAGAAGTACTAAATAGAATGGATGAGACTATGCCGCATATATTTGTTAGGTTCGGATCTCTTACTGTAGAGTATGCAAACACGATCGGGGCACCTGCTGTCCATTGACTGCAGATGCCCATACACCCGGCCAAGGTCCTGCGCCAGTTGAGGTGGTTGAAAATCTCAAAAAAGGCCTTGTTATGGCTACTGCCACTTAGCTCCAATTCGGCTTCGATGCCGGATTGAACGACGCGGTATTCGTGTTCCTAATAAATCTTAGCCATCGCTGCCGCGCCACTTGCCCCGTACATTGAATACTTACAACATCGTAACCGGGCGCTGTTCCGTAGAGGCTAACCATGGACTGCTTGGCCTTTTCGTGATGTCCCTTTCTCGCATAATAGACATGGGACTCGGGCACGAACCAGATCATCAGTAGAAGTAGCTAAATCGAGTTGACAGATAAGCTCGACTGCTCAAATACTCGCTATCGTGAAGGTAGGGGACACATACTCCTGTGAATACAAATTCAGAAGCAATTAGAGGCCTCCATTTCCCTGGCTGGGTTGTCTCGACAATCTGAGTTGCAACCGCACTCAAAAGTTGTCCGACAGCGATGAAGAGCTGATAAGCACCAATCATGACACCTCGGATTTGATGCGGCGAAAGCTCGGAAACATAGACGATGAGAACAGATTGGGCCAGACCAACACCCAGACGAACGAGAACGGCTGCTCCAAGCCAACTCTTCCAATCAAAGGCTGTGATCTGAGCGATCGAGCCGCCAAGAAGGATCACGACGGCACCGATGAGTGCAGGCCTGTACAACTACTCATCAGACCTTAGACATAATCCATTATTCACTCGAATACATACTTTCGGCCCATACGGTCGGCAAAGTAACCACCAGTAAACATTCCCAACGTCTTTGACATCTCGGGAAATCCCTGCCAGTAGGAAACCACCTGGGCGCTAATGGCTGGTGCGCCATCCATTGTAGTATCCGCCATTTGGTCGACAAAGGCCTGCATCGGAATAACGTTACCCGGGATTTGCTGTTGGAACTGCAGAAGCAAGTTAGTCATTCTCGTTCGAAGATTAACAAGAAAGGGAAAGGGCGTCAGAAAATACTCCATCGTTAAGTGCCGCCCAGTTGAGAATCATGCACATGAGAGTAGCCTTCCAGAAAGTCTTCACAACTCCCGATCGTCCAAGACCTAGTCATTTTCAGCCTGAATAGTACATGTTATGCTTAGAGTGGCTTGGTACCTACCGCTATATTTGGTCTCCAGCGCTTCTCTCGTGCCGGCATTTCCCGTAGTCTCTACCTGGTGGGCCGTGGCAGTGTCTTTAGCGTTTGTATTAGAATCCATGGTCAGTGCAAGATGAGAAGACAATGATTAAGAAGGCTTGGTAGTATAGTAATGATATCGAATATAAAATGCCAAGCTCTAGAATCTGGGGAGATGGTGGATTTATAGAAAGACTCTGAAATTGGAGAGAAATTTCTCCACACTCTTCTCCAGGTTATTAACACCAGTAAAAGATTAACTGGGTTACGGGAAACGCTGCGGGGGGGCCAACTTGGGAACAGTAGCTGGCGGTTTTCGAACCTTTCCTCTGTAAGATTGTTAGCCGTCTGACTCGAGTCTGGTTCAGCGCACAATAGGTGGCCAATCAGCGCAGATCGGGCCACACTGCTCCGACGTGGTTTCCCATCCTCCATCAAGTGGTCGAAAACTCTCCACTCGCCTCACGGCTCACACCTGACCGATACACTCATTTTCCATCGGCAGAGCGGAACCTGCCGCTATTTTTGACCCTGTGAGCGGCTGACTCAAGCATGGTCCCAAGAGCCAGGTCTAGCCCTTGTGTGCTATGACACAACACATCCATCGGGTCACAGTACTCCGGCCAATACCGCGTCACAAACGTAAGGCTGCAAGTGAAAGGAGCCCGCCTGAACCAACATCCACCTGCTTGCTCTTATCAACTCGGAAAACAAGCTAGTCGCCAGGAATTATTAGATGCAGTTAATCTATTGACCAATTTTCTGTCCTTCCTGGGGCGTCAGTATAATTTGTGATTCCATATAATTCTAATTCCATGTGTGCATCGCTTTGGAAACATAGATAGATTCAGTATCGGATTTCAATCCATTTCAGCTGAGATTCAAATCAAGCTCGTAGGTGTATCATGATACATCATCTCAAACAATTAGCTATACATGACCTGCTTCTCGAGTTCGTATAAGCAGAATTCCCCTGACACTTGGGGTTCCATACAGCCTGCATCCTCCGACTGTGATATACCTTACTTAATTACCCTATAACATCTAGGGAATAAGGATCACTTAGTTTATTCTAATCTCTCTGCTCTTTGCCAATCATATCATCCAGCCGAGCATCTGCCCCGCGGCTTGGTAACATCTCTCCGGCTGAGGAGAACCTTGAAGACGCTAACTCTCTCAAGCAAGCCGGCGAGAATGACTTTGAAGTCTTCCGAAGAACTTCGACTGAAGTCGACTTTCGAACTCTTAGTTGGCAATTGGCATCCATAGACTTCCTCAAGCACCAGCGAATTATTGATCCAGTCCTTCCCAGGTCATCACCGCCCTTCTTACAAATAGCTGTTCAACACACTGATAACATGTAGCAAGTGAGAGAGCTATACAAACATGCGACAGCTACTGAAAGATGTTGATTATAATGCTATACTAGAATTGAGAAAGAGATATAAATGCAGAATGGGGAAGCCAAGATAGGAAATCATTATTGATGTGACATCCTTACCCACCACCTTAGCTTGAAATTGTCGGGAACTATGGAAGCCGCTCTGCCGCCATGGATCCGAAGGCAGCTCACGGTATTAGAGAATGTATGTCAAAAATGGCTGGTAAGAGATATTTAGATGTCAATTTTCAAGACCATTCCTCCCCAGAGCAGCCCCCTAACCATCGGATTAATGCCACTCTGCTGGGCCAATCGCCTCACCAGGGTTGACTGTCAACCATCTGCAGTCTTGAAAGTCACACGTCTCCATGTACTTGGTTGTCCCCCACCATTGTGGGAACTACGGTGGGCTGTTAGCAGAAGTACTATTGTAGGGCGCTCGTATACAAAACTTACTGATATCCCTTGATTAGCAAGCCCAGCGAATTGAATAATGATTGAGAAGGCGATACCCGATAGAAGAGCCGTGGACGTGATGTAGTTGTACTTATTCCACCACTCTACATATCGGTGTTTGATCCAATACCCAAATACGAAGGATACTGGCAGGCCTTGCCATAACATGGAAAAGTTGAGGGGTGCCCACAAGATGGGACCTACCACTATTTTATTGAGTGAGTTGTTAGCCCAAGTCGGGGAAAGGTTCGTGATGAGGTACTCACAGAGAACGAGAGGATGGCAAAGTCGGAAGAAGCTGTTGGGCCAGCGTTGTCGAGCCAGGTACCAGGCAATAGGCCATATGGCGCCGGCGAGAGTAGCCCAAGGGAGCTTTCTGTAGAGGGCATCGCTTCCAAAGAGCCTTGAGGGACCGAGAGCTCCCCAGACAATGCATGTGGTCCAGCTTTGAGCCACGCTGCCACAGATCCACCTGGGTTGCAGCTCCGGGTTACAGATTCCAGGGATACCAGTAAGTTGGAAGTTGATGATCCCAAGCGAGGCAATTACCGAGACTACAGTGGCAACCAACTGAGAGGCTACCATAAGCCTTGGTGGAATCTTATTATAGTGGCCAAGCTTCATGTCGGACACGAAGTAAGTGGCTTGTCGTAAAACACACTTTCCTAAGGACTTGAAGACGAACATGCTAATGGGGTCACCAGGAACTGCATAGCCACCTATCTATAGTGATAGTATGAAGTTAGTCTTCTGGACGAACAACGGGTAAGTAGTGGCCTACAATGCTGAAGAGAAAATCCAGGTCGGTGGCGTAGCCCGTCACACCAAGGAGGAGGCCAACAGGGATCACAAATAGACCACTGAATACAAACGCTAGTGGGTAAACCCCTATGGTACGGTATCAGAATTGTAACACATCACGGGGACAGGGGAGCAAGAGGGCTTACACCATGGCACGCCGACGGGCCAAGCATATACACCAGCGATGCCAAGAGCCATTGCGACGATTGCGATGCTGCCGTACACGTACTATCACCACGCGTTAGTCTTGTTACCGATTGAAATATCCCGCTAATGTAACCATCATGACAAATGCAGGTGACTCACATGCGGAACCTCTTTGTGACGGCTCATTAGGCGGCAATGAACATCACTTTTCCACATAGCAAGCGGATCGCTCTTGAACCAGCTCTTGAAGATAGGTGCGAATAACTTCCTGTGCCAAAGGTATACAAAGATTGGCATAGCTGGAAGCAAGGCCATCATCCCAGCCCATCTCAAAACGAAAGCTGCGGGCAGAAGTAGCGGCGAATACTCTTCGTAAGCAGTCTGGTTGAACTTATAGTCTTTACCCAGAATGAGCTGAGCCTGATATGGGGCCCCGGTGTTGTCATAAGGCAGCCAAGAGTTGATGGGTAGATAGCCGGTGTCCCAGGTGTTCGAGAAGAAGACGGGAATGATCACGCAGAGACCCCAAAAAGCAGTCGAGCCAACCACCTGCACCACAATGAAGAACGGGGTAACAAATGGATCGACTGTCGAGAACCATTGGTAGTCAAAACTGCTAAGAGGGTTGAAGCCTAAGTTGAAGTAGTAGGAGCCGGTCACCAAGGCTACCGCGGCACTCGTAGGCTTGATCCAAGTGATCCAGTTGAAAAAGGTTAGAGTGGGAAACATGGTATTCGGAATCCAATAGTAACTAGGTCGTTTGTTCAGTATTGGCCTAGACGTTCGAGTCTGATGAGGGCACATACCACCAGGCGCATGCAAAAACAATGAGGAAGTATTTCATCATAGAAATTCTCCAGCCGTTGGCGATTGGATTTGCACCTTGGATGAAAGCCTTATTCATGGCAGTCTGTCCCAGTACAAAATACCAGAGGGTGTTGGGAGGATAGACCAAGAATCTTCTACAGAAACCAGCGAGTCCGAATCCTAGAAGCTGCGATGAGAGTAGGATACACAAGCCATAGCCCTACCAGGATAGTTTAGACCTGTTCAACTTTGATATTCTCGAGACATTTGAGTATGGCTTACAAAGTTCGATGCCCATTCCAGACCAAGGTACATTTCAAGCCGTTGGATGAAGAAAAGCTCGGTCATGATAGGGGCCACTTCAAAGACAATTAGAAAAGAACACACAGTCATCTTTAGCGAATTACTCACTATAGCTGACGTTGGACATGATAGTGATGAGGGTTTGCTCTTTCATGCTCCAGGGACCAGGATTCAGAGTAAAAGCAAAGCGCGAGCCCTGGAAGAAGACTGTCGAGGGGAGAAACGTCGCCGCCGCCTTTCCCATCGCAAATCCAAATAGCTGGGCGAGGTACACGGCGACGGTGATGGTTGGCTGCCGCGGGTAGAAGAATTGATTCAGGGCAGACAAGCCGCCAGCCCACAGAAGTCCTAATGAAACAGAGTAGCTGGTCAGAACTAATGTCTTTCGCTAAGAGAGCAACCAACATACCTATCACCCACATCCGAATAGTGTTGGCAGGCTCCTCGACATTGTCACTCGGGGGCACGATGGCCCGAACTTCCTGGTACACCGAGTTGCTATGGATCACGGCTGCAACACATCGCGCAATTGCCAAGTCGTGTAAATCGGTTTCTTTGGAAGCTTCTATCCTTTCGAGAAGCAGAGTCACTGTGGCCACCGAGTGTGTTGGCACACACATGTCATCGCTTAGACCCCCCAAGTTAGTCGCGCGCTTTCCGAAAGGCTATAGTATTACTATCAGAACGTACCCATGAAGGTTTAGGAAGTCTCTCAAAATCTCCTCTGCCTGCTCGGGGGACAAAGATGAGGCGAATTCGCTCGCCGCCTCAATATCGTCTGAGCTGATGCCCATTGCAGTATAATGTTTCCTGGCATCCTCACCATTTGGCGCGATAAATGTCTGCGCTCATCTCAATTAGGCTCGACACTTCCATCTATAACTCTCGGGTCAAAAGTCCCGGGGCTCTCACGTACCTCCATCATATCTGGTCCGTGATGGTCGATAGATTGCGCTTTCATCGTAGATGGCTTGATGTCCCCCATCTTAACGAGTGCAAGAGTTGATGAGTTGGGATCGATGATCGCAAAAGAACCAAGACTCGAAGCGTTGAACCAACATATCTAATGCTTTCGAGAGACTGGTCGTTGCTATACTCAAGTGTGCATCAATGGCATCAAGCGCCTGCCGCTAAATAATCCCGGATGAGGTATATTAGAGCGCGCAGGCATGGGTGGTTTCTTATCAGCGACTTAGGGCCTAGAGTCTCGGCCCTAAACGTAGGTACTCATATCTGTACACAGGAGCTACTAAAGCGTTAGTTTTCCGTCTAGTTCTTAGTAGGCTTAGGTCCAAAGGCCTAGTCTCAAGTTCGGGAGCTGGTCATACGACTGAGGGTGTTCGATAAGACTAGCACTGGGGGAAGTTCAGTAGCCTCAAAGCAGGGCGCGTTTCTGATGGATAATGATTTCCAGATCACGCGGAGCAAAAGCAACCAACAGAATCCGCCAAACAGGTACCTAATAGACGGTAAATATATATGGTCCATATAGTGATAACTTTATTTCACTGTGCTGATTAACGATAGAGAGAATTAGACTTATTACATATTTAAGATATCACAGTGGGCAAGTAATAAGGAGATCTAAACGCTTAATTCAATTGCCAGAAACTGGCTTTGGATGCAGTGTTTCTTCAGGTCGCCAAGTCAACCACGCCAATGCACGTCTTGCCTCGACGTTCAATCTTAATCACTGTTCCAAATTGACTGGACACCTTCCTCAGATGCTCTAGGATGCGCTGTGCCTCGCTGACAGGCGCAATTTTTGGCATTGCGTCGCTCGGTAGTTTCGTTTCACTATCTGATAGCTGGCTGTGAATCGTGGGTTGCAGCGTTATGCTGGAAAGTGCCCCCGCGGTAAAGTTGATGGAGGCAATGATGCCATCATCCCATTCAATAGGGAGCTCATACCCTCGAAAACTTCGTCCCAAACTGTAGGTCAGGTGCCCTACGCCGTAGAAAACAGGCCGCCCCTTATAGATCTCAATGCCGCGGAGATGATGTGGTCCATGGACTAAGACGGTACTAGCACCGGCGTCGACAGCGGCCTTGCTGATAGTGACCACGTAAGAAGCCGGAACGGTTGAGGCTTGTGGCAGCGGCACTGAGGCATCAGCCGTCCCGGACTCAGACTCGTGGGCATGAAAGGAAAAGATCACTCCATCGGATTTGGTCTTAGCCTCTCGTATGGAGGCTGTCAACCCTTCGAGGTCAGATTGGTTGATATCCCACGATAGCCTCGGAGAGTCTACAGTCTGATCGCGACGCCATTGGGACCAGAAAAGAGGATGCTGTCCCGTATGCAGAGTTATGTCAGTATCGAGTTCTGTGAGACTCTGGCCTTGAGCAACTGCAATGTTCCGAATGACAGAAAAGTCGCTTTCGTTCAACACTGTTACATGCTTGGCTCGGACAACATTCACACCTGGTCGAGGCCGGAGGAGGGCTGCTTCATTACCAGGCCCAGCAACCGACTGCGGTGTGTGAGATCCAGCCGCACATACAAGTGCGAGGTGAACACCGTTTCTATCAACGTACGTTGCCTGTTGGGCTTCGGCAAGAGACAGGCCGCAACCAGCAGAATGTATACCGGCGTCGCGAAGATTCTTGCGCGTTGTCGTCATTCCCAACACCTCATAGTCCCATGCGTGATTATTGGCTAGAGAAGCAAGATTGAAGCCTGCTGAAGCCAAAAGATGGACCTGATCAGGGTTGTAGGTTGGCCCCCAGCCAACGCCTCCCCAGCCATTGTCGGCTCCGTTCTCGGATGCTGGATATCCATCAAAGTCGGCGTCACGGAAGACCTGGCCTTCCATGTTGAAGAAGGCGTGGTCTGCGGAACGCACCAGGTCCCAGAGTTCGAGGGTGTCGGTGTCTGCACTGTCGATGAAATCTCCCAAGAGGTCCCCGGTCGCTGCGATCGACCATGACTTTGAAGGACGGGAGGAGGAGCTTGATTTCAGATCAGGCTGGAGACTAGAAATCGGCATCATGCGAGAATAATGATTTCCGAAGCGACTCTGATGGTCTTTGCTGGGTTGACGTGAGATCCCCGGGCATCATCATAAGCAGGACAGAAGATAAAAATGAGCGCAGTCACACGACCCTTAGAGAGCTATAATCGAAAGTTTGCCTAGAGTGAGCTTCATTACCAGCCAGCTATTCTGCTGCCTTCGAAAGCATCAATGGTGCAGGGCGGCAAAGATGTCCCAATCGGGTAGTCCGGAGCACCCTCTTCCCCACAATCGGCAACGTCATGCGCGACATACCGACGATCTCCGTCGACCTCCTGAAGACTTCGAGACGTAGTTTCGATAGGAGCTTCGCGGCAAGATGGCAGACTGGGCGAAAGAAGATGAAGCCTGTGTCTAGCAATGATCCACTGAGGGCGTTCCTGATTCCCAATACTGGAAAGTTGGGTTTGTAAAGCCGCGCAAAAGCCTGCGACTCCCTAATGCTGCCCGCGCTCATAAGAGGCCAGCTCAATCTCATCCAGCCAATACCGAGAGTGAGTTGAGCATATGCGCAATTCCTCACCCGCCAAGAAACTCTCCTGTGGCTGACTACCATTCAGCACTATGACGCAGCTTCCCCTACACCATGCGCTGGACCAGGCAGACTTGGCCGTCACCGTTACGCCCGGCCTCCTGCACGAGACAATTACCCATTTGATTGTCCAGGTCGTGTTGAAAAAACCTGCCCTGGACTCTGGCGATGTCTTGGTGCAGCTGCCTCTTGAGCTAGCTAAGATTCCCACCGCCAGATATGATGGCAATGCCATTAAAGCTTTTGATCAGTCTGGCCTCCTTGAGTTGGAAAAGTCTGACGACCCGGAAGGCCCGCCCATCATTTGGCGGAGATGGATCACTACGAGGCCGACGCATGGCAATGTGACCGTTTTGGCGACACCTTTGCCCAGGGTTGTCGGGCTGGACACCAAGACTGGCCCGGCCCTTGACTTACGCGCTGACAACAACGGCATCATTGGCACCGGCTACGCCTTCCTTCCCCTCCCTGCAGATGGGGAGAACAAACTCACTATCTCTGTTGATTTTGACTTGCGCTACTCTCCGGTAGGGTTCCATGGCGTCTTCACCCACTCCCCACCAGACCTGTCCACTGCACGGTTGACCGCAAAGCCATCCACCCTCCACCAATCGTTCTACATGCTAGGGCGCCTTAAATACTTGAAGGACTACGAAAATAATCATGATGCAGTGGCCTCTTCCGGATTGGGATACTTTAACATATATTGGCAAAGCGAATTGCCATTCGACATCCAAAAGGTGGCGAAAGAGACGAAGCAGATTTTCGAGTATATGTGTGAGTTTTTCCAGTGTCCTGGAGAGTCATATCGCATCTTCTTTCGAGAGGACCCCTACTACGTTGTCCGCAGTGGCCTCGCCCAACCCGGAGGCTTCCTCATCTCCTTTGGCCTTTTGCTGAAGCGAGCTGGCTGGGCCCTCGACTCTTTCACCACGCTATTCGCTCACGAGATGACGCACAACTTTGCGAATCTTGCCGAGGGTGAGGATATTGCCAATGGCGCGCAGTGGTATGCCGAGGGTTTGGCAGAGTATTACTCCATCTTCGCACGCCACCGGCTAGGCTTGCTCGATGAGCACGGCGTTGTCGACGAGATGAACTACCGAGCCCAAGCGTACTACACTAGTCCCTTGGCAACATTATCGAATGAGGAGGTGAACAAGCTTACGTGGAAGACGCAAAACGCTCAGCGCTTGCCGTACTCACGTGGTCTCGTCTTCTGGATTCGCCTGGATGCACTCATCCGCGAAGCTTCTGGCGGGCATCGCGGCGTCGACGAGTTGGTCGTGGAGATGGTGCAGCTTTTCAAAACGCGTGGAAAGTCTCCAACCCTTGCCGAGTTCCTCGAGCGACTGGACCAGGATCTCGGTCCTGTAGCTCGCCAGGAATATGAGCACCATAATTCCGGCAAGCTGATTATCCCCCCCGAGCACAGTCTGATACCTGGAGCTGTTGCCGTCCGTGTTGACATGGAGCCTTTCGACCTTGGTTTTGACGAGGATAGTGTGTTACAAGGGCCTAGAATCGTGAGAGGCCTACGATCGGACTCGAGGGCTGCAAAGGCTGGAATCCTGGATGGAGATCTCCTCACGTCCTGGGTAGATCTAAATCACTGCAAAGATCACCTTGAGGCTAAAATGGAACTGAGAATAGAAAGAAAGGCTGCAGATTCAGAGGTGCCTCAGGAGCTTGACATCACGTTCTGGCCCAGAGCGTACGCAAAGGTCGAGGGCTGGGGTTGGAAGTTGGTTAATGCAAAGGACTGAATTCGCAGATTTTACTTTTAGCCGATGGAGCGTCAGTAGGAGCCTAGCGCCGAAAGTTCTTCAGACATTAACTCGCAGGAGTCTCTAGTCAAGGATACGTACCAATCTGTTGTATGAAGGTACGCCAGAGGTTATAATATGTGCTTTGAAAGTAGAACTAAAATACAAAAGTGATCAAGGCTATAATGATGAATTACAGACTCCTAATATTCCTGAGCATAAATGTTCATTGGGGACCAATGGCCAGACACATGGACACAAACGGTTGTATACCTTGCAGACTCGTTCACCACCGGCTCAGGCTGGGTGGTCATCCATTCGTATCCTCGGCGTTTATGAGCTTATCCTCCGTAATCCCAATCCATCTATCTCCCACGCCACGAGGCAATCATTTCAGGCCAACAACGTGGAAGTTGAAGAAACAGTCCTGGTTTGTCTCCACGACATCAACAGAACTGACAGCAGTCATGATGGTGTTGCCGTCCTTGACAAGCTCCACAGCCTGTTTGCCAGGCTTGATGCCAGTGGCAGAACCGTAGTTCAGGCCGGGCTGCGCGGTTGTCTCCCGGATAACCTCGCCGCCACTGATCACGCGGATAGTGAGACCCGGGGCGTCAGTACCAACGACGATGCCGTAATTAACGGCGTCGATGGCGGACTGCCAGTTGTCGGGCTTCTGGCAGGAAGCATCCTTGAGAACAGGCCTGTACCACATAGCACCGACAGCCTCGGAGCCCGCGGGAGGGGTCATGCCAGATGCATCACGGCCATCTTTATACGCAGAGATGAAAGAGGCGATAAGAGGCTGCCAATCGTAATGAGGCCAGATATCGGTGTTGGAGTAGGCTAGAATTTCCTCGGTCAAGCCCTCGGGCCAGTTGTTGCCGATGTAGTGGCTCTCGCCGGCGTCGTTCTTTTATCTGGTAAGTGGCTAGCTAGCATGACGGGAAACTGGAAACTAGAAACTTACCCATGTCAGGACCTCGACAAAGTCTGGGTTGAGAGCCAAGAGCTGTGACATGCGCTGAGGGAGGTTGGCCTCTCCGATACGGTAGTAGCTACCGCCGCAGCACTTCTTGAACTGCAGTGAAGAAAGCGCTAGATAGACGAGGTGAGCCTTTTATTGCTTTAAACGTGGACCAGATACTTACGGGCCATGTAGGTCTTTCCGGCAGCGTGGGCGGCGTTTTGCACGGCCGTGTCCACGGCATCGCTGACGTTGGCAGGAGTCTGACCCGGGGCGGGCCACGCAGACTCCCAGCCAAACACGCCGTTGACAACGCTGCCCCACTGCCCAAACCACGTCTCAGGATTGTCGTAGCCCGAGGATGTGTCGGCGTTAGGGAGAAAGTAGACCTTGCCGTTGTAGTTGTTCTGTATCCAGGTCTGGAAGTCCTGGGGGCTAAGGCCGCCGACGCTGAAAGTGCTGATGACGGGCAGATTATCCGGTCCGGCCTTAAGGTAGGACTCGCGGTTGATGTAACTGCTGACGAGCTCAGTGTACGCGTTGACATCGCCAGTCTGGTAAAAGTCGAGACTGAAGAAGAGCTTAAAGCCGGTCTGGTCGGCCTTGTCAAACAGCTGCTTGACTGTGGACTGTGCCCAAGACTGGCCTGGCTGGCCGACGTTCATGGCGAAGGCCTCGATGCCGAGAGCCTGTGCCTGGTCGATGTCGAGTTCCGCATGGCCGCTACCTTCAGTGACGGTTCCAATCTTGGATGTATCATCAGACTTCTGTAATTGTGTATCCAGTATTATTCCAGAATACTTACCATGTAGTGGGCGTAGACAGACTTGGCATCGACCGCATGGTACGTCAGCAGGACGATGCTAGCCAGAGCCTTGGCTACGTAAGGGCTGATCTTGACCATTGTCGCCAGTTGAGTCTTCGAAGAAATGAAATAAGATGCTTATGATGATGGTCACAACTCGGTTCTTTTTTGGCAGGAACGAAGCAAACTCCTTTATATAAGTACTTAGACTTGCCTCATGTCATACCAGCGGTTAGTGACATCGTTGAGCGCATGTCTGTAATAGTCCCCAGCACTCTGAAACACCCGAATATAGTAACCACTAACCATAGGATTGGCAGCATTGTGTCCGCATCTGTACATGACCCAACAGCCTCTTACACGCATAAGTAACACCTGCCCGATGGGGAAAGGAGCTGCGGTGGTCCAAGTCTGCCAAACCACTGAAGAATCATCAGCCTATTTGCCCCTGCCGGCAACCCGCAATCGAAGACGCGGTAATTAATACGTAAGGCAACCGTATCTGCCGAACCGCGCGCAACGGCCATCTCCCGATTGAGGCCAAAGGATCACGAGCTTGCGACCGGGCCGATTTGGTTGGCCCAATCCTTCATCCCCTCCCATTTGGCTCGGCATTCGAAAATAACTTCATTACAATCCACCCAATAAGGCAACTTTTATCTGGCCACTACGCCCTACTCAAACAGACTCAAACGTCAGGCCTCCAATCCGCCTGCATGTTTCCGCCCCCCATGCGTACATAGGAGGAAAGCATAATACGCGACTTGGACTCCCATGGATCCTTCGTTGCAGGCATATTAGTCAACTTTCAGCTGATTCTCAATCGAGCAATAGTCATGACCAATTAGACACTATTATCCCCGGTACAACCCAGCTTGGCATAGTGTACCGCCCTCGAGCTTGATAAACCTTGGACAGGAAAAAAAATGTCAGAGTAATGCATAGTAGGAATCCTTGAATTACCTAGGCTAAAACATTTCCCTGGTAGCCTCGTATATGACTCCACCATAGAGAACAATTAAACTCAAAGCCCAATACAGCTCACATCATGTTATAATGACTTGCTGCCGGGCATTATGCTTGTATTTCTTATCAAGGCCGAAAAGGCACAAATGTCTCATTTCTATTGCAACAATTTGTAAATCATCTTCACGTGCCTTTCCTGACTACAGTGTTTCTTCCATTGTCGCTCCCCCTAGATACTTAACCCCGCCCTCCAAGCGGTTCGTTACATCAGCAATAGCATGACGAAGCCATGCTTGAAATCCATTTGGCGTTGCCAAGATCTTCGCAGTCCCGTATGCATTTTCTGTGAGCCATTTCTCATCCAAAGTACCGATAAAGATGTCAACAACATCAGGGAAAGAAAGACTTCTCCAACTGAGTGAGGACCCGCACGCTATACAAAATCCTCGAAAGACTCCAACAGACGATTCGTACTCGCGGAACGTGTCAAATGTACTGAATTCTGGCGTGAGCATGGCTATTTTGATGGCAAGGAATTGTGCGATGAGAGACGCGGTAAATTTGCGGCACATTTTACACTGGCATGCTGAAGACTGGAAAGCCATTTAACGTGATTAGCAATATCGGGGACACAAAGATCAAGTAAAAAAGACTTACAGGCGGCGGCCATTGGGATTCTTCAGGGAAAGTGACCTGGTATTTTATTGAGCCGCAAAGGCAGCTGCCTGTCAGGGTGGGAATTCCTTCAGCTAATGTAGCCATGATAATTGGGCCATCGAAACCAATGACAGCCGAGTGTAGATGAATTTGGAGAGCAGCAGGTAAATAAACAAAATCTGAAAGACGTTCGTATTTATACCCTTTCGGTTTTGGGTGGCGGACCCGGCGTGAATTTTACGTCGAATGTGTCTTTTCGTCAGATTCAAAGAATACTTACGCTCGGCGAGAATGATTCCCTATTATAAAATCTCTTGGCCCCTAAACGCTCCACTCGGCCCCAGCAACTAGCTCATGCATGCATCTTGGGCAGCGTCATCGGCGTTATTGGCGTCATTGGCGGGTTGTACCGTCACTGGCCCCAGGAGGTAGATGAGAGAGAACGCCCTGATGGACCGAAAAATGCACTATCGTCGACGTAAGATACAGAGAGATTCAGTTGGCCAGAAACGACTTCCGCTTGTTATTTGAAGGATAAAGCAAATCAACTGGCGCAAGCTCTTTTGACAACTTCTCCTATAGATCCTCCCATATAGGAACATCAAGGTGGCTTCAGTCGCCTGAGGTCTCTGACAAAGTCACGCAAACATCACACACGCCCCAATCCTTGTGCAGCTTTCTAATATAAAGCTATATTTCATAACATACTAAGAATCCTACTAAAAATCTACGGGAAGTGGCAGTCATTTGAAAGGCTCACCCGTACAAGCTTGCTTGCAGTGACAAGAAAAGCAAGTAGCTTGTTTCTATACAATGTGAAATATACCAATACGCGCCGTATTCTCCGCAACTGCCACCGCCGCCTCCCCATGCATTAGGCCTTCGACATAACACGGCCCTATATTTATGTTGCGATCATTCATCTCCCGCAAGAGCAAAGGTACCGGACACCCTGCCAAGACGCAAACGGAATCGCCATCCTGCAAGCCCTTGCGGGCCCAGCCGATGTATCCCTTGCGTGTCACGAACGCGACATGTTCCCGCATTCCACTAGAGATGCCATTTCGATAGTTCACACTGTCCGGAACTAAAGGGTCAAAGTTCCTATCGGACTCAAGACTCCGCGTCAGCTCCTCCGTCCTACTTGTCAGACGCAGAAGGGCCCCAACGAGTTCTTGTGCAACAGCACTCAAAGGACGCCCAATAAACTTCTCTGTGATTCCATGAGGGGTAGATATACCAAACTTTTCTTGGGCGTGTTTAATTTCGGCCACAGCGCTGGTACTATTCCCAGTGTAGAATGTTGCCAGCATGGCTGGGATTACCGAGAGAAGGGTGGTCTCAACATCTGAATTACGCTCGAGAAGTTCGTTGCTCGCAAACTTCCGGCCGCGGAGAACGAAGCGCGCGAGTGCCTGGAGAGGTGGGATACCGTCTGGGTACGGTTGGCCACCACGTGCACTCATATATGTGTGGCAGAATGACAGCCAGCTCCCGTCGTCAACGTCGCAAAGCTCAGTCTGAGCCACAATGTCAAAAGATATCCCCTGCGAAATGAGAGATTTGCCATCTACCGACCAGGCAACGTTCCCATTAAAGGGGACATGAATGGACGCCCAGCCTTTATCTGCCTGGTCCGTTCCGCTCAGTATCCAGGTGAAGTTGTACATTTTAGAGATTTGATCCCAGTTAGGGACCCAGGACGGAACAAACAAGTGCATCGGCAGTGTTTTGTTGTCCACATCTGGTGGTGGCAGCTCCCAATGCCCAGCGTAAGAGAGTATGCCGAGGCTTTCTTCCACCTCAATGCTTGTAGTTGCAAAATCATAGAAGACGTTTTCCACAGAGGCAGAGTAGTTGGGTTGCAGTGATCCAATACCGACAAGTCCAAGGACACTGTAGAGATGATCCCGGGGATCCGTGGCCTGCTGGTCGACAGTGGAAAGGATCCATGCCTTCCACTGTAAATGCTGCTCCCTCTTGGATGCTGCATCCTGGTTTCCCTTTGTTTCTTTCGACGGCGTAACTCTTCGACGCTGAACAAACCTATTCCAGCCCATCGAATACCAGCCCACCTTGGTAGACAAAAGTCGCCAAAGCTCAACGTTGACCAGAGGAGGGCAGGGTCTGCCTTGGATGCGACGGAGCCAGTAGTAGACAGCATTGAGCTGGTGGTAATGCATGATATTCTTGCCACAGAAGACTATGACGTTATTCTGTAAAAGAATCTCCTGTACGATCCATGCCCTCCTCCAGTACGAACGCTTCATGATAGCACCTGCACTTGTCCAGAACCGATTCAAAAATCCACCGCCTTCGGCTTGGTCCGACTGCCACAGCTCGGGCTGCTCGTCGGGCTTTACCCAGGCCATATCGTCCGTCTTCATAGTCTGAAGAATCTTGCTGCCGATTTCTGCAAGGATGGGCATGGCATAGTCGCTACCATTCTCATCCTCGCCTAGATATGTAAACGTGGCCTGCGCACGGCTGTAAATGACTCCCATGAGCCCAACCTGGACACTCCTCTCATCCGAATTACTCTGGTCAATGCACAGCGCGTCGATCCATATCGGGAGCTGAAACATTTCCGAGTTGGGCACAGCCTGGGTGATGTTACGGAACCGGGTCAACAGAGCGGCCAAATTCCGCGTCACCTCGATGCGATGGCCATTGACCATGACAGCCTTGCCAATCTCCGGGACATCCACACCGTAGTTCCACTCGTACGAGAAGGCGTTGTACCTTGGTTGAGGCTGATGTGCCAGTGACACAGTGAACATCGCGCAATGGCAGATGGAGAACACATCATCAGCATCATACGGGGCGATGCGTAAAAGACGGATCTCTTTTTGGCTGATGCTGAGAGGGGCATAGAGTTGGCTCTCTGAGGCTGGGGGTATGTTTATTGGTGTCATTTTGCAACAGGTGGTGATGGTGTGCTCTGAATATGAGCCTCGCACAAGTGTGCGTGCGTTTGCCTTGCGAAATATCTCACCCTAATTGCCCAGATGTCTTGAACCCCGCACCATCACGGAGGTCCAACCCTAGGCTAAGGACTGTAATAAGGAGGTTGACACTCGAAATTCAACATCTAATTCTGGGATATTGTCATAAGTTCAGACACACCTTTTTACCACCATTGCTATATAATCCATCCAAGCCAAAGTGTAACTAGGCCTGGGGAACTGATTGCACGTATTTGCCCTGGTTCAGCTATGGTGCTACTATCGTGTACATGTCCACCGCTGCCAAGAAACGGCATTGCGCCCGCACAGCATTAGAGGATATACCTGAAGTGCGGCTGCTCAAAATCAGTCAGATCCAGAAACTTAGCCCTCTCAGCCTCCTCAGTCATGTCAGTCGTTCCGCTCTCCGCCTGTAGCCGATCCCGTCTCTTATTCTCAAGGACATTCACAAATCGAATCAAGAGTAGAACCACTGCCGAGATACCATACATAATAGCCACCATCATCTTCCCGCTCCTGTATTCGGGGGCCTCGTTACTACGGAAGGTCTGTGGCCCAATCCAGTTGCCGGCTCCATAAGCGAGGATCTGGAGACCATTGACAGTAGCCTTCTTGGTATAGCCCAGGGTGTTATTAGAAATCATCACCATAACAAGCCCCCAAGCGGATCCAGAGACGCTGATCATGTAATATCCAATCAGCAGACCGGCCTTGGCAGTCTGCGGAAGGACAATCATGAGGATGCCGCCGACCATAGGGAAGAGAATAGCGATAAAAGCTATCAAGCTGCGCGACTGGTACTTATCCGATAGCCAAGTAAAAATCAGCTTGCCTCCAGTGTCGAAGATACCTGAAGGGGCACCAAGAACGAGGGACAGTCTGCTGTTGAAGCCAAAAGAACTGATAGTCAGGGCACCAAATGTGGTGATACCACCGTTAGGGATGTTCATAAGCAGCGAGAAAAGAACATAGAGATATGTCCTAGGGTCCTTGAATGCTTCTCGGAACTGATACCACTTCCAAACACGATCTCCCATTCCCTGGAAGTTGTCCTTCAGGCGCTGGCCAGCAATGGCTTTCTGCCTAGGCGAAAGAAACCACGCGTTGAGGAGGGAGTCCGGCATATAGAAGTAGCAAACCACCCCCGTAGCGACTGTTAAAAGACCTAAAATAAGGAACAAAATCTTCCACGAGGCGACAGCGGCATCTGTTATCGCTGAGAGCCCGTATCCAACGCCGGCCATGACAATGAGCGTGATACCATTACAGCTCAGCCAGTAACCGGTTCGTCGACCCTGTTCAGTCTTGCGATACCACATAGATGTTATAATAACAAAGGATGGTGTCACTGTTGCCTCGAACACACCCAGGAGGAAGCGGACGGTAAGGAGGCCAGCATAATCAGACGCAACAGCATGGAGAGTAAGAATAACACCCCAGAGAACAATGTTAGCCGAGGTGTATTTGCCAATAGGTAGCCGACGGAGGAGGTATGTTGTCGGAAACCTGTGTTGCCGTTAATATCTGTCATTACATTACGTATTGGGGATGGCAATAGCAGGCGTACTCCCATAGAATGTATCCAGCATAAAAGATGCTAGACACCCAACTGTATTGCTGCGACTTTGGATCGAGGCGGGTGTCGTCGCGGATGCCCATGAGTGACGCGTAATTGAGACTAATCTTGTCGGCGAACTGGATAGCGTACACCCAGCACATAAGCGGCATGATGTGCCAATCGATTTTGGAGAGAACCGTCTTCTCTTCTTCGGGAGTAAAGTCAAGAACCTCGCCACCAGTCACAGCCAAGGCAGGGTCGATGTCACGAGACATCACAGGCTTCTCCGTCATAGAGCCCGCCCGATTGCTCAGAGAAGGGCCAATCTCTGGCAGGTCGACTCCCGTGGCCTTTGCAGACATGATGTCAACAGGCAACAAGGACAAAACAATATGGGTGACAATGGGTGAGTAGACGAGTAAGATGAGTGAGTGAGAGCTGTGGTGCTGGCCTTGTTGTCAGCTCGAGAGTTGCTTTCTTGTATCTTCTTATAGGCACTTCGGGAGCTAAGCGGATGACATCTCATATCTGCATGAGATAGCATACCCCAGAACCTATCCCCAGATTGTGGTGGGCCAGAGAGCATAATTCATCATCCTCGATAAGATTCACGAGAGCAAACTTGCGATGTGGATATACTTTGCCGTCTGAATCACGTTAACGTTATCTAGCGGAGCTCCACAAGCTACTCCCTCCACTGCTATCTCTTCCCCTAACTTTCTTCTGACGATGGAGCTCCACCACTAGATCGTCTCTGCGAAGCGCCAAGGTTGGGTGGAGGTGGAGGTCTTAAGTGGAGGGAGACGTCTCTTGCGGGGAGATGCTGCTCATTGGCACGTTGAATTGACGAGCATTATAAGTACGAAGCAATCTCCATGACTAGTAGACATACCCCAGATTACGCGAATTTGCAAGAGTCTAGACCTTTCGCCCATAACAAGATGACCAATACTACTCTCCCCCCGATCCCCAAGTGGATCCCAGCTCCAGTGACAAAGGAGAACCGTTAGTAGTATTGGCAGACAGAATACGGCCATTGCTGACTGAATTGATATCAGTGGATTACATTGAATTATCCAACCTAGACTTGTCAGATTTCGACAACCCTGAGTCAAGGAAGCAACTCGCGCGGCAGTTCTACGAGGCTTTCACGCAGGAGGGATTCGTCACTGTCTCTGGCCATGGCATCTCGAAAGAGACCTGGGATCAGCAGATGGACCTCTGCAACGCTACAATGACTATGGATCCCAAAGCAAAGGTTCCTTTTGAAGGTAAATTTCTTTCGAGTTGCAACAAGTACACTTCTGATATCGTCTAGTCACGCCGGAGGAAGACAAACAGGGCATCTACGTGGGTTTCAAGACTGCCGGAGGACTTGGTTTTCACAAAGAAGTGAGTCAATCTCTACTCTACCCCTTCACCACGTAGTCAGACACTCACAGTCTCAAGATCGACTTTTACAACATGCTCTATCAAGACGGCAAAACAGACCGAAAGCACCCTCCTCATCTAGTTCCGTACCTTGATGAAATCCGAAAGGTCATGCTCCACGTCCGCGATGATATCCAGAAGAAGCTATTCATCCTGCTAGCTATATGTCTCGAGATACCCGTCGATGAACTCATGGCTACCCATGCACCTGGACAGTCGAGCTCCGAATATTACCGTTATGTATGTGAATCAAACCTTGAATGAAGGAAGAAACTCATAGCTATCAGATGAGCTACGCACCTTTAACTCCAGAAGCTACGGCCAAGGCGCGTGGTCTCTTCATGCCGGCACACGCGGACTGGGGTACCTTCTCCATCCTCTTTTCGCAGCCAGTCTCTGCCTTACAGATCCTGCATAAGTCCAACGTCTTCAAGTGGGTTGAGGTGTGTATCATGAGTCGCGGCAGATCTAATGACTGGTCTTTCTGACGCCACGATAGTATAAGCCGTACACTCTCATCGTTAACGTTGGTCAAGCACTGGAGCTGCTCACGGGCGGGCTCTTCCCAGCTACAATCCATAGGGTCGTCACGCCTCCCAAGGACCAAGTTGGCTGTTTGCGAGTTGGCATTTACTACTTCTCACGCCCGAATGACGACTTCCCTCTGGCTCCGTTCCAAAACTCTCCTGTGCTCAAGAGGCTGGGCAAGGATAAGCCGCTAGACCCAAATGTCACATATAGCACGGTCGAGTTTCTCGAGGCAAAGAAGCATGGGTACCTCAAGCCAGATCTGGATTTTGACAAGCCAAAGGACAAGGACCTCCACGATGATCCATTCAGGCAGGGTGATAGGTTCGCAGCGACGGAGAAGGTGCTTGCTTCTATCACCAAAGCTTCTGCTTAGTATTGTCTAGATAGAAGAAATTTGCTCGAAGTATAATACCTCTTAATTCATCAATTCACGATGACACTAAAGCGGCTGAGTAGATGTCTCAATTTATTTATGAGGAACTTCCGTTAGAGGGCGTTCAACTCTGCATCTCCAGTGATGCCAAGCGATTTACATCGCGACGAACCCTTGCATGGCGGCACTTAAGTCGCAGCTCGTCTATTGTCACAGAAGCCATTCTAAGCCACGTCTGGAGTAACATGCTTAATCTACAAGAATTTCAAACCTTACACACTAGCCAAGTATAACATGGATATTCTTACTTCTCAGTACTCCAACAATTATTTTAAGCTTCAACTTATTAAAGCCACTATTCTACTCAATTGTTAAGTCATTGTCAGAAATACCTCTGCTGGTTATGCTAGCTAGCTCTGGCTAATTGTCCTAGTTTCTCAAAGAGAATTTGGCCCTTGCTATCATTGCAAGAGTCTATCCACAGAAAGCCTTTTAGATATTCTCGCACTTCCCTCCATTGCAATTCTTGTATAAGCGGAAGTACTCCCGATCGCCACTTCTCGCGAAGCCATTCTTCATCTGGGTCAAAGAAGGCCAGCGTCCCAATCATCAGTACCCACAACATGACTGGGCGAAGCTGTTGTGTTGACACCTCGATGGCGCAGCACAGAACTCTTAACTGGTCAGTGGCATAGTCGTATTTAATACGACTATTCATGAGGCTAAACGTCGTAGTTAAAAAGCCGAGCATTGCAACACGCAGACATTCTCCGAGGATATCAGACATCGTTCCCTGCAGTTTCCAGAGTCTATACTGCGCCACAAAGATGCCAGCATGGACCTCGTATTCCTGTATCCCTTCATATTGGGCGTTGTTCGCCGTATTAATTCGCCACGCCAAGTACTGTAGGTCTAGGAAAATGGGAACCAGTCGTGCGTCCAAAATATGAATAACTGGTTGCTGTGAATAAAGTGACAGATATGCCTGCGGATGGGGCTTGAGCAGGCTGTAAACAAGGCCAACTGGGTCACGCTGAGGAAAGTAGGGCCCCTGTCCAGAGCTGAGTGTCACACATAAATCAATCCTAAGTAATATAAGCTCAATCCATCGATTTGATTTCGGATATATATCTTACCGAGAGAGTACAACTAGTATCTGCGGATTACCGCGAAAGCTTTCGAAACCTCCCCGCAGATACACCATTCGCCGCAATCCATTTCCGTGGATAGTCATAGCGAGATGGTCATTTGTCACTAAAGCCGCCAGGGTCAGAGCAATGACGTTGGCAATGCTGGCGTCTGATAGCGAGTTGTTGTGGCTCGAGAGTCTTTCGTTGAGCTGAGAGACGGCTGTTCTAATGCAAAGCGCTGTATGCTTTGATCGCTGAGTTTCCAGAAGGAAGTCTTGAATGACTGCGCATACGGCAACGATGGAATACACATAGGCCCTATCTGACAACAGCCAATCGCTCCATTGGGATGATCTGAAGTGAGACGGTAAGCGAAACCGAGCAAGAGAAAAGGCGCTCATGGCGCCAGGGAAAACTGCATCCATTCAGCTTTTGGCTGTTCAACTCCACAAGGCGGGCTAGGAGAATTTTACCAGTAGCGAGCAGTCCCAAGGACTCGTTATCAACTTCAACAGCGAAATCAACCAAGCAAGGGAGTGAAAGTAGCGGCGACTTCACACATGTCGCGGTAGGAAATTGACCATCCTCCTGCTCATAAGGCGGCAACGATGCATTTGGTTCTACAACGGGACGGTCTCGAAATATATCATTCTCGGGCAGCCACGCGGGAGTGTTTCGTCGATTCCTACCGCGCATACAGTGGCTCCGAATCTTTCTCCGTTCAGCTGTCTGTGGCTTTCCATGAGCCTTTGGTGACACGTTTATGAACTCAAAATGCCGATGCGCCCGTGCCATCATGCAGCGGTTTCGATGTAATTATCAGAGCGTTAAATGACGTTTACAGTCCATACACTACAGTGGTCTCCAGTCACATGTTTTGCTGCTCACTAAGGTGAGGAGAGGGGTTAGCTTCAAAACACGGTATGATCCATGACAGGGGCCGGACTAAAGTTCTGATTGGCCTTCTACTGCAGGATGGCAGAACATTTGCCCGACTTTTCGCGCGAAGGAGTCGACTGTTTACCTCTTTTGGTAAAGTCGTGATGGTTATCAACGACGGGCCCACTCCATCATGGCTTTGAGACGTTGACGATGGTCAAGATATCTCTAAGCGACTGTACAAACACGATTTCTCCTCTTACCAGCAACGATTCACTCAACTTTGAACCGGATATGGTTTTTTGCAAGTAGCCCGTGGATCTGCTTGCTGTGCCGCTTTCTTGGAGCCTGGAATATCTATAAAAGGAGCCTATTGCTCCATCTAATGTAGCTACGGGCATGTTCTAAATTTCATTGATATCTACATACCTTGAACACAAGAATATTGTTATATTTCTACTCATGGCCAAACACTCTCATAATTGTTGGGCTGGCTCCCAAACTTTCAACCCTGAGATCGACATCCCAGATCTTAGTAGCAAAGTCTGCCTTGTCACAGGTGGAAACTCCGGCTTGGGAGAAGCCACAGTCACAGCGCTCGCCAAGCACAATCCAAAATTGATCTATCTTGCAGCTCGCTCGCGTCCCAGGGGCGAAGCAGCCGTGTCTCGCATAAAGGCAACATCGCCGGCTACTGCGGAAGCAAACATTCAGGTCTTGGACCTAGATCTTGCATCGTTTGCATCTGTACAAGCCGCCGCAGCCCGCGTCATCGGGGAAACGGATCGACTTGACCTTCTACAACTTAATGGAGGCGTTGGTATGGTCCCGGCCGCAACCACTCTCGAGGGCTATGAGCTTCAGTTTGGCACAAATTATATGGGTCACGTGCTTCTTACTCAACTCCTGCTCCCAACAATGCTCAAAACCGCCGGTATCCCTGGGACTGATGTCAGGATCGTTTCTATGTCGTCCATTGGCCATAAGCTCTTCGCTCCAAACAAAGGCATCGTTTTTGGAGAGCTCAAAACCGACATGGGAAGCCACGGAGGGGCAGAACTCTATGCCCAGTCGATGCTCGCTAAAGCACTGTTTGCCTACGAATTTGCAAAGCGCTATCCACAGATCACCGCAACATCTTTGCATCCGGGAACAGTGAAATCTGGTGTATGGAACGGAGACAAGAATGTAAACTGGCTAATTGCAAATGCCATTGTTAAACCCGTTGTTGCTTTGACAGGTGTGTCCAACGACGAGGGCGCCAAGACACAGCTCTGGTGTAGCTTCAGCAAGGATGCAAAGAGCGGATGTTACTATGAACCGATTGGGAAAGCGGGGAAGGAAAGCAAGCTCGCTCGAGACGATGCTCTATCGACAGCTTTGTGGGAGTGGACTGATAAGGAGTTGCAAGCATATGGAACCGCTGGCTGGGCGGACGGCCATGAGTGATATCGTAGCCACCTGAGATAATATCTCAGACAGAATGAAGATGCAATAGCTAGTACACAGTGTCATTAGGATTACGGAGTGATCTAATTTGGTTTCCCTTGAGAGTCAAACCCCGCACATCTTACATCTATGAGAGAGCAAGTCCTGGTTAAGACGTCAAGTCAATTTCATATCTTCAAGTATACTAATCGCCAAGCGGAGGCCAAAGAAGTTGAATTTCCAAACAAAGTTCAGACACATATTTATTCTACATTATCGAAGTATCTATAACGTCAGGGTCAAATCGTAAACTCCCCTGTCAGCTGTATATCCGTCACACTCTTGCCAACATACACCTTGTATGTGCCGCTTTGCAACACCCACTGCTGCTCCACGATATCCCAGGTGCTCAAGTCTCTTCTTGTCAAAGGAAATGAAATGAGTGATTGTGATCCCGGGTTGAGAAGTTGTTTCTCAAACCCTCGAAGGACCTTCTTGGCTCCTCCAGGAATACCGAGATAGAGCTGCGCCACCTCGGCGGCTGCGACAGCACCCGTATTCGCAACTTCGACTCGGATTTCTGCCACTTTGTCCCAGAGTGAGATGCCTCCGGGGAGGATGGTCTCCGGATTTGGTGGTAGGCGGGAGTCTGTCTTGTTTTGGTTTACGTGGATCCGGAGGTTTGAGTATTCAAACTCGGAGTACGTTAGACCGAAGCCGAATGGGAAGCGAGGCTCGATGGAATGTTTCTCAAAATGCTTATAGTCGATGTAGATGCCCTCGGTGAAATTTGACTGTGGATAATAAGGCGTGTCCTCACTAGGGAAATCGGGGTCAAGCATCACACCGTAGTCACTCTCCTTCTTGGCGACGGTGTATGGCATACGTCCAGAGGGGGCCTGTTTTCCATATAAAATCTCTACTAGGGCCCAGCCAGAGTCTTGCCCTGGCAGATGGCCATAGATGATAGCTGTCACATTGGGATGATCATACCATGCATCTACCAAACGGACACCAGCTGTGTGAATGATGACCATTGTGTTGTTGCACTGATTGGCGACGGTATTCACAATGTTATCCGAATATGAGTCTGTGAGGTTCTTGCGGTCCCAATTCTCAGACGCCTGGGCATTGATGAAAACGAGGCATACCTCAGAGGCTTTATTGACGAGAGGAGCAGGGCTTTGTACATCCCATGCCAAGGCTGTGTCATCTTCGTAGGCCCGGCGACGGATTGCGTCAAGAGGTGCGTCAATGTTCGAGCCGATGGAAGCACCGGACCCTCCGCCAGTAGTAAGAGTGCCATTAAGAGCAATCTCTGGGCCAGTCACGGTCTGCTCGGCACTCGAGGCAAAGAGGTAGTCGAGCATTTCATTCGTCAACACACTGCCGTTCACGAACCTCTGGGAGCCAGCAAGACCCATCTTCCAGGTGTTGAATCCAAGACCTTCTGCTGTGTGTCGCATGTTCACCACGGCGTCATAACCAAAAACGGAAACGAATCTAGGCTTCTGCAGCGGGAGAGCATTCTTGACATTCTTGACAAGAACGTGGCCCTCCACAGCTCCCTGGAGAAGAGTGTGCTTGGAGGATGAATCACGAGCGTCAACGAAAGAGTGTGCCTGCGTGAGATTGAATGAGATTCCCGTTCCTGCATCAAAGTCCGCAAACCGCCAGGCAGCGGCGACGACACGTTTGACCATTTCATCGACGCGCGCCTCACTAACGGAACCATTCCTGACCATTTCCACCAGCAGGCCATCTTGCCAGAGAGGCGCCACTGGCATTACAACGTCAAGTCCTGCATTAGCACTTCCGACTCCGCTCTTGTGCTCGTACCAGTCAGAGACAACGAAGCCCTCAAAGGCCATCTCCGATTTGAGGAGACCATTCAGGACCTTGCTGTTCTGGCACGAATAGCTATTGTTGACTCTCTGGTATGCGCACATGACAGAGCCTGCGCCCGCTCTGATTGAGTCATAAAATGGCCAAAGGTAGAGCTCATGCATCGTTTTGTCATCGATATTGGAGGAAATAGAAGCGTTGTAATAAGATGGGTGAGTCTCGTCATTCTCAAACTTCCGAGGCGCCTTGCGACTCGTCTCTTGTTCGTTTCCGATTAGGTGTTTCACACATGCCATGACCGACCTTTGCAAGCCGACGGTAGTCTCATAGGTCAGAACGCCGGAGAGATAGGGGTCGTTGCTAGGAGCCTCCCAGTTTCGCCCACCCTTTGGGATACGGCCCAGAGGTCCTGTGGAAGGCCCCAGAGCGACGTTGACGCCCTTTTTTTTGAACTCTCGGCCCATGTAGAGGGCGCGGTCATATGCAAGTTGACGATTCCATGATGCGCCAACATGCAGAGCGGCAGGATACGCATAAGAACCCTCATTACCACCAACACCGTTCCCGGCATTGTTCATGCAGAGTCCTTTGAAACCCAGGCGAGGGATAGGGGCAATCTTGCCGTTACAACCATTGGCCTCGGTGGTGTAGCCGTATGTAAGGTTGACTTTTTCCTCTAGTGTCATTTGAGATACTAGGTCTGTGGCATAGCTCCATGCCTCTTGCCAGTCACCACGACCAGAAGCCTCGGCTTGAAGACAAGGCGTTAGCAAGGACCCATTCTAGTGGATGAACAACAGATTTCACTCACGTGAAGGGTAGACAGGAGGCGATCTCTCATAGCTCCAGAACCGCTCAAGACTATCGAAATATTCCCTCCTAGTATCATTAGAATCGGCCAAAGTTGTTGCAGCCGAGGCCACAACGAGTAGCAAACTAATGAACATGATTTCAGTGTCTTTCTATCCAAGAATCAGGCACCCAGACAAGCCTCTCTCCCGGAGCTAAAAGGCGATAAACTTATCCTCTTATGCTCTCTGACTTTAGAAATTCTCTCATCCCATCCAGCAGATCTTCATCCAGTTCTTCCAATGCCCAAGGAAGCCCTAGTTCTTCCACTCGGTCAAATTGTGGAGTGAGAGCCACCTTCATCCCTTGCCCCAAGCTCAACGATTCACCCGCACAACCTCCACTCGGAGACCGTGACCTATTCAATACATCCCCAGGCGGCGGTGGAGATGCTTAGCAGCGGAGGAAGAACCATACGTAATGTGTTTTGTGGGCTCCGGAAGGGCGGGGGGACAATAAACTTGGCAACGTCGAACCACTTTAGTAATGATACGTCTCTAACTCACCCAGTAATTACCCTGTTTTAAAAGAATTTGCCCCGATGGAACGAAGCATTGCGTGTATCCCACAATTAATGGTGGTATTTCTCCCGTATTTCTCCAGAGCCATTACCATAGCCTCCACTTTGCGATCACTTATCCTTGCATTCCTGAGCCCGGTTCGTACTTCTTCGTTTAATAACCATTAGAAATACGTCGGCTAAACTAGACTCAGTTTGTCGCTCGTGTATGGTATTCATCCATGCATGTTAAGCTTATCTATGTTAGCAGGCGTCTAGAAAGGTGGGGAGGTGGTACTGAATGCATTTCTACAAAACGGACCGATACCATGGAGTCGGTTCCCACAGATGAAGTGATGACTATGCTCTCAAAAAATGCCTACAATGACGAGTCCCTCGTTAATAGACGGTCACATATAACCTAATCCTCTCCATAAATCCCCTCTTGATCACAAGCCATTTGCCAGCTCCACAAGCCGGGACTGGAACCAGACGACGTGAGGGTTATGGAAAGAGGGTCCGATTAATAACTCATCAGGCAGGCTCAAAACTGACCTCGCTGTTGAGTGGGCTTCGTCTTTGAGCGACAGGTCTTGGATATGTCCGCAATGTGCTGTCTTCAGGATTTGAATCGTCACGGCTGTCCATCAAGGTTTCGCCTATGTATGAGACGAGGATGTGGTGAATATATCCCGTCATTACGCAAGGTTCAATCGCTCGAGCAGTGGAACTATATCAGGTATGTAAACATGACAATTGCCATGGCGGCCACGCATCAATCAACCAACAGGTATCTGAACCGTATCAAACAACACACGCTTGTCGCCCTCGGTACAATATTGGACAACATTGAACCATTCTGGCATAGAGTAATGTCCAGTAGTTACAGATACAAATTGTATCGCCTACGTAATAGCAGAGATAATTTCATCAATAACCCCCACTAGCACTTAGTTTAAAATAGAACAGCTACTAAATATCATCCTCACAGTAGTTCCATCCCTACCGGTAAATTTGATATTCGCTCAGAAACAGCTTCAAGTCTCAACAGCAAACATACAAGTCCATCGTCATCATTGAGAACACATTAATACCAAAACGCACTGTTACAGTCCAGCTTAAATGGTATACTGCATGATGTTCGCCTGGTCGAACCCTTCCAATTTCCTGTTCCTGTGCAAAGTTGAAGGTCAAAGGGTAACGCCAAACCAGCTAGGCTAAATTGACATAATATCCGCAAGCAACAGAGATCGGGACAGCTACTGTCAATGACACTGCATGGTGAGGTAAACAATAAAACACCCCCCAAGGCCATCAGAGCTCCCTTGTGAAGCCCTCAACTCTCAATGTCCAGTGCATGTAGCGTGAAACTATCGCGCAAGATTATTATTAGTTTAGTATTCAATGGAGAAGGAAGAATCTGAGATACTGCGCGAAGAAAATTGAGTCAAGAATTAGTCATCCATAAGAAACTTCTTTCATTGTTTTTGACAGTTGTAGAAGCTCCCCAGAAGGCTGATCAGCAACAATAATGAAGAGAGATTTCCAAGAACATAGCCAGTTGTTGGATAGTAGGCATCCATCCAATCATTCACTCAATCAAGTCAATTTTATATCTAGGATAGAGGGTATCTAGTTAACTAATTACACTTAATTGCTTAGAGAAAACCTCATTCACTATGTTACCCGCTCAAGCTCAGGTGCCTCTCACGTATACTGGTACTGTCAGAATAAAAAAAGGCAGAGCCTGGAGGAGTCAAGACGAGTGAATGCTTGGTTGCTGTAAGTTTGCAATTGACTTGCTTGATGCTACAAGATATCACTCTAATCGCGACATTGTTTATTTCGTGATAGACTTCACGCGTCAGTCGGGCCCATTTATCTGCGCGCTCTCATTGGTCAACCTCTTTTGCCCCTGGCAGATCCAGATGAACGCGCCCGCCCACGGAAAAGCGAATGTGATGATGAAGGCCCTCAACCCTTGATCAAACCACGAGAATTAGTAAAAGTCATGACAAGTAAGTGCGTGAAAAGTAGCCCTAAAGTAAGCGACGCTTTTTCTACCGCTCGTTCAGTCTTGACGGCAGCCACTATGTCAGCTTCGTAGCAATTGACCATCGCGTCAGAAGACAGGCTGTTCAGAAGCATCACACGTATAAAAGAAGCAAGCGGTGAGAAGAGGCTAAAATAACCATTTGACCAATAGGAAAGAACAGAAATATGTCAAAACAGCCAATCAGGGTTTATAAGACCCACTTAGTGTGTATCTCAATGCTATTATTAGAAGCTCGCTCTCAGGCATATCGTTTGTGCAAACTTGTCCTTATTTAATTATATATCTACCAGCGATCAAAGAGAACTTATGATCGGTAGTTTAGCAGACAAAAAGAAACTCGATGAAATGATTAAAGAACATGTACTATAGCTCTGAATAGTCATTTCTCTACCAATAATACATGCTATTCATTGAGGAAGCTCAAATTATATATTTGTTCTGTTGATCAACCAACGCGTGTTTAGGGTAGCTTGACTCTTGCCAGTGTCAAAACAATCCTATCTCGGTTCGGCATGTGGAGAATACCTTGTTGGTCTTGCGTTTTCATTTGCTTATGGCGTCAGCCCTCATTTCCCCTCCATACCCAGGAATAGACCCTCGAGCCGGAATCGCCAAATCGTTATTCCAGGGCTGTCTGCAATGTCCTCTCCACTCGGAATGCTTGTTCCCGAATTCAGCCAAATTGGGATCCACTGCACGCACCCTTCTCTCACTTTGCACTTGCTCTGACCTGCAAACACACCTACCAACATTCTCAACCCGTCTTTCGGCTGCATCGCGCCGTCTACGAGAATGGGAGATTAACGTTGGGTATCTGCCCCGAAAGAGTTCTCGAGCTTTTGCATCTATCAATGCCATCACGCGGCGCTGACGGAATTGAAGCGTGGCACGTGCGCGAGCTTGAAACCCGGGTAGCTGGCCATCTTTGGTCATTCGTGGACTGGGTGTCATGCTATCCACGTTTGGCGACATGCATCAACTGGTTTTGAGCCTCTTTAAAAATGGCTAACCCAGAACTTGCAAGGCCTGAGCAGCTTTCCTATTTTAATATGCACGTCTTTGTATGTCGGCCATTTTTATCATCTCCGAGTCGTAAACATGGAGTTGAAGGATGCGGAAATCTTGACATTCGAATGATTGGGCATCTCTTATCATTCTAGAAGGCTACAATGGGAAAGACTTGAACTAAAATGACAAACGGCTATCTACATGTTTGAGGGCAATCTGTCTCTCATGACAGAGAAACAAACCTCGAAATTCCAGCTGCTTTGGCAGCCAATTGTCCAATGCGTTGGCCACCAACAATTTCAAAGACGGATACATCCGAGCCAATCTCCTTTGTCATCCAAGTACGCAGTTCCACCGCCACGAGCGAATCGACGCCATAAGTGTGCATAGGCCGGGCAGGGTCAAGCTCAGCAAGATCGACGCTCAGAACTTTGGAGAGTTTCTCTAGAAGGGCGTCGAGGACAATTTGTTCAGCCTCTGACTGTGTCTTGGCAGCAGAGAGAGCGGAAGCGGCCGATCCCTTTCCACCTCCTTGCTTTCCGGTGTTTGCCCCATCCTCGCCGTTGTGTAGGATCATATGGTTGAATCGTGGCTCGTGCTGCCACTCGGGCTGACTGGCGCCCTCTGCAGCAGAGTACTTGGGGAGCCAGAGCCTGGGCACAACTTGAGCCTGCTTGGCAAGTGTTTCCTTGTTGTCCGGGCCAACGGGGCGGGAGTAGTAGTCGATGGCGGCAATGAGTTCCTCGGCCGACATGTGGGACCATCCAATGTTGAACAAGTATTCCATCAGCAAGGGCTTGGTGGCTACCATGCCGGCGTCGTTCATCATGGGAACATTGAGAGCGACGACGTTGTGGCCCTCTGCGGCGAGGGTTCGGGCAAAGACGTCCTGGTATGAGTTGCCGGCAGCGTAGTTACTCTGGCCTGGGTTGCCGATGATGGACGCCATAGAGGAGAGCATGATGAAGAAGTCGAGGGTGCCGTCCTCGTTCTTTGAGGTCAGAGTCTCCCACAAGTTCTTGGTTCCAGCGACCTTAACACTGAGTGTACGCTGCCACTCGTCAAGGCTCATGCCCTTGAAGGTGTTGTCCTATGATCTATGTTAGCTCTACAACTTCAAGTAATTGGGGGTGAGGCAAGTGAATCAACTTACGCTAAGAATAGTGGAAGCTTGGATGCATCCTCGTACAGGTGGCATCTGCGCAAGGCAAGAGGAGATGACGCTCTCCAAGGTGTCTTTGCTGGTAATGTCGCAAGCAGGGGTGGCAATGGTCACGCCCTGGCTCTGCAATTCAGCAACAAGTGCTTTGGCAGATTCATCAACCGCTCCTCTTCTGGATGTGACAATCAAATTCTTCACTCCCTGCTTGACCATCCACCGAATGATTTCCTGTCCAAGACCTCCGAATCCACCAGAAACAACATATGTGGCTTCCGAGTTGAATTTGGCAGCAGGCTTGGGAGGTTGAACTACGGCAACAACGTCTTTCTCACTGGGGACAATGACGAGCTTTCCAATGTGCTTGCCGGACTGCATGTGGCGCAGAGCGTCTTGAATCTGGGAAAGGGAATACCTGGTGATGGGAGTTGTACGCTTTAGACCCTGGTTAAGAACGCTGTCCATAGCACGCTCAAAGAGGTCCTCGATTCTGTCCATGTCGGTGTTTTGCATGTAGTTCAGCTCAATGGCTTCGAATCTAGCGCCCCGGGCAAATGTGCCCATGGAGATGCGGGCTCTTGACTCAATATCGGAGAGACCAATTTCAGCGAATCGCCCGAAGGGGGCAACGCATTCCCAAGTAGCTCGGAGAATGTCTCCGGCCAGACTGTTGATGACAATGTCAACACCACGACCATTGGTCATGCGCATGACACCGGCCTTGAAGGAGACGTCTCGGCTGGAGAAAATGTGATCACGAGGCAGTCCGTAGGTCTTCTCGAGGAACTCACGCTTCTCAAGACTGCCGACTGTGGCAAAGATCTCGGCACCTTCGCGTTGGGCAAATTGGATGGCAGCTTGGCCAACACCACCGGCGGCAGCGTGGATGAGTACGGTTGACTTCTTGCCGCGGGCAGTGCGCTTTCCGAGGTCTCCGATATCGTACAGACACGCGTATGCGGTGGTGTACACGATAGGAATGACTGCTACCTCGTCGAAGGAAAGAGTCTCGGGGATGTGGGCAAGCGTGCCCTCCAGGGCTCGAACGTGGGTGGAAAAGGCACCCTTGAAAGCGAAACCAAACACGCGGTCACCGGGTTTGAAGCGCTGGACCTGGGAACCAATCCTTGTGACAATACCTGCAGCCTCAAGTCCGACCGGAGTCTCATTGATCTTGCCTAGCATCACAGCTAGATCTTTGAAGTTGACAGCGGTGGCCATGGTCTTGAACTCAACATCAGTCTCGGCGAGTGGGGAAGCGTAGAGAGGGTCGTCGTTGAAGCATAGCGAGTCGAGAAGACCAATGTCTCTGATATTGAGCTTCAAGGACCTTGTGGGATCCGCGCCAAATGCGACGTCAGCGATCTCGGCAGCTGAAGTCTGCTTCTTGACATGGGTGGTAACAGCAGTGGACTCGACTAGTCGAGGGATAGTGACCAGGCCCTCAACCACCTTGTAAGAGGTCTCAATCGACCCTTCCGTCTTCTTCACAGCGTTGTCAATCTCCATAATCTTGTCCACAATGATATCAACGACAGGCTCACCCTGGAAGGTGAGAGTGACAAATTCGAGTTCTGGACGCTCAAGACGAATACAAGTAGCGAACCCGGTAACGAGGTCAGTGTCCTGGCAATCGTCCTTGTTCACCCAAATTAGTCTCTTGCCGTCCATCATACCCTTCAGCGCCTTGAGGCTACCCTCCGTAACATTGGTGAGCAACCCAGCCTCGATCTCAGGCAGGAGAATACACGTGCTGTTGGAAAGATCGTTGTTTGCGCAGATCTCTGCGTACTCGTCAAGGGAGACGCGTTGAGTGGCATGGCTAACAGGCATCGAGGTGCACAGCTTGTCTGCTACCTCTGACTGCAATTTGGAGTTGGAGTCTGCGATGATATAGTAGTTGTTGGTCGCAGATGATAGGGAGCCTGTGTCTGAGCCAGTTATCGGTACGTTGGATACAATGATGGATGAGGCCTGGTCTGAGAACACGGCATCAACACCGGTAAAGCCAGATGTGATGAGGTGTTTGCTCCAAGATTCGATATCATCTCCTCCTTCGGCAACGGAAAGGACCAGCCTGCCGCCTTTCTTTAGAAGCGCGTGGATGTTACCCAAAATAACCTCAGCGTTGTCGTTGAGTCCAAGTCTAGTGGAAACAACGACCACGTCGTATCCATGGGCTTCGAAACCCTGGACCGTTGGGTCTTGCTTCACATCTAGGACCTGAAATCGTAGGCGCTCATCGGAGAGGCTCTCTTGAGACTTCTCAGCGGATCGAGGAGTGGCATCGGTCACATCATATTGCGTAAATCTTTGGCCCAGAGTGGTGACAATCTCTTTAGTTACGACTCCAGTGCCCGCAGCCACCTCGAGATACTTCATCCCGGGATTCTTGTGAGCCAGAGTGTTGAGGTACTTTTGCAGCCCTCCATCCACTCCAAAGTTCTTACTGGCTTCTTCGAAACTCAACAAGTCAGGGTCAACAACCCAGTCAATGTTCCAAGCTTTATGCTTGGGGTCTTCGACCTGGGTGGAGGTGTCCTCATCGCTCTCGACTTCTGTAACAATCAGACCAGACACCAAAACTTTGGGATCTTTGGTTGTGGGATCAACAGCGGTGCAAGTCATCTCATACTCCTTGCGTCCATGAGGCTCAGTGTCTGCGCAAACCAGGTAGCCCTCGTCGGAGTGCTCAGAGCCGGAAACCCAAAGCTCATCCACGAAAGTGAGAACGATGGCATTCTTTTGCTTGCGCTCGGGGTTTGAAATGAGAGGAGCCAAGCACACTTGGAGCGCTCCATCGAGAGTTGTGGGGTGGATCAGATGAGGCTGAACGTATTCGTGGGGCATCATCTTCTTGAGAATAGGGATGGTGGAGTTGACCTTGGCGAAAGCCTTGCCTGTCTCGTGGTCGACATTGGGGTCAGACACGGTCTGGAATGTTGGGCCGAAAACCAGACCGACGTCAGTCCATGCATCATAGATCTTCTTGGCCTCCACTAGAGTTGTGCATTTCTCCTTGGCATCATCAATGGTCTTGCCGCAGCTTTCCTTCAGTACCTGATCTTCCACGTCCACGGCATTCTTGGTCTCTGCGTACTCAACCAAGACCTGACCACGGCAGTGCTCACGCCACTCATCGTCATCCTGGGCGGTGCAGATCTGGAACTCACGCCATGGTGAAGCCTTGCTCTCTAGAGCAGCCTGCTTGACAGGTCTGAGGTACAAATGAGACTCGATGCCCATAGCGTCGTCGGGAACTTGTAGTGCTTGGTGGAAAGACACTTCTCTGAACCGGAATCCCTTGATTGCTTTCCTAGGGTTCGATGCCTCAGCAAGCTGACGGCAGCCCTCGATGGCCATAACGAGCATGCCAGCAGCGGGGTACAGCACCGCTCCTGAGACAGTATGGTGCTCAACCCAAGGGTTCTCGGACAGACGGATCCAGTTGCGCCAGATGGCATCGTGCTTTCCATCCCAGTCATTGACAGGAGCACCAAGCAACTCGTGACGCACGTGCGCGCGGTTGCGGAAGTTCCTGCTCAACCTGCTCTCATACCAGTACTCCTTGGAGTGGTTGAAAGGATATCTGGGCAGTCCAATCATCATTGATGGCTCCACACCCTCAATCTTGTTCACGGCAAATAGGTCGACCGAGAAGCCGCGGCTGAACAGAGAGCCAGCGCCTTGCATAGCGCTTTGAACATCGGGTTCACCACGCTTGAGCACATTGTGGTACTGTACGGCACCGTTGCCCCTGACCTCTTCAGTAATGTTGCGCAGAGGGCCCTTCAGGGCGGCGTGGGGCCCGATCTCAAGGACATCTGTGACCAGATGAGTCTCGCCAGTCTCAGTCTTGGACATGGCTCTGAACATGCAAGACACGGACTCATGGAATCGAACAGGAGACACCAAGTTTGTGGTCCAGTAGGCCGCCTCCTGCAACTTCGTAGGATCGATCAGAGTTCCGTAGGTTGAAGAGAAGAATTGGGGCTGGGGAGCAGCCGACGACCAGTTGCCTCTCTCAATGTTGCCCAGCATCCTTGTGTACTCTGCTGACATGGGCTCCATGTACTTTGAGTGGTAGGCCATTTCGACGGTCAGCTTGCGAGCAAAGACCTTCTCAGCCTGCAGCATGTCGACGAGCGCCTCGATCTGGGCCATGTCTCCGCTGATGGTGTGGCTCTCCTTGCTGTTCATGCAAGCAACGGTTAGCTTCCCGCTGCCCTCAAAGCCAAGCTTGTTAACTCTGTCGATTGCCTCGGTGGAGCTGTCGAAGTCCAGTCCAACAGCAGCCATAGTGGTGCTTGGCTGCTCTCCGGAGCGAGCCAGCTTGGCCGACATGTTTCCTGTGAAGAAGAATAGAGTCGGTCAAAAAGGGGAGCTGATCAACATATGGACAGACCGAACTTACCACGCCAGTAGGAAATTTTCCACGCAGACTCCTTGGAGATGGCCCCTACAGAGTAGGCGGCGGCAATTTCACCAGAGGAGTGACCGGCAACGGCCCTGGTTGAAACCCCCCAAGAAGCCAATAGGTCCACCAGAGCGACCTGCAAGGTTGTGCAGAGAGGCTGTGAGAACTCGGCTTCGTTAACGCGGGAAGAATCAGCGGCCTTCATGAGCTCGTCTATCATACCAAGTCAGCTAGCAATTCACAATATATGTGACAACAGTATTCATAGTTAATTTGACAACTGGGTTGTGTAGCGTACCGATTGCAGACCAAGAGCATCCCAAAGTCTTGAGATAGGCATCGGATGCTTCAACGGCAGCGCGGAAGACCGGGTAATGCATCAACTCAAGTCCCATCCGAGCCCACTGAGCTCCTTGTCCAGTGAAAATAAATCCGAGACCAGCATCAGCAGCAACACGCGTAGCAGGCTGCTTCTCAGAAAGAGCCTCGAGGAGAGAATCCTTTGAGCTGGCGACAATAGTAGTGCGCCAGTTGAAATGACTTCTCTTGGCTGCTAAAGTATAGCTCAAGTTGTATAGAGTGTCGTCCAACGATGGCAGGTACTCCTTGTAAACATTGCACAATCTGGAGATGCCATCTTGGTCGTGCGAGCTTAGTACGTAGAGTTGAGGGCTGGTGGAATCAACTTCATTCGCGATGGTAGGAAGGGGCGCTGAGCCTGGTAGCTGGGGAGACTCAATGGTCTTGTGGGGAGCATTGTAGCCGTTTGCCTTGAGAAAGCTGAGGGCGTCATCCATCACAACGTGAGCGTTGGTACCCGAAACACCAAAGGAATTAATCGACAGGCGGCGGATGCCTCCCTCGATTTGGGGCCAGTGGCAAGCAGTTGTTGGGAAAAAGAGGTGCCAGTCGTCGGGTATCTTGGGGTTCTTGTTTTCGAACCAAACGTTGGCAGGGATAATACCTCTCTCGAGAGTGAGGATACTCTTGACGACGGACCCAATGCCGGAAGCTCCTTCAGAGTGGCCAATGTTACTTTTGACCGCACCAACAATAAGGGGCTCCTCAGCAGATCGATACTTGTTGAACATCTCGCTGATGGCGCCGGCCTCAATTGGGTCACCAACCGGTGTGCCGGTTCCGTGGGCCTCAAAGAAGCGAGTCTGTGATGGGTCAATTCCAGCTTGAGCATAGGTTCTTCGCATGAGTTCTGCCTGAGACTCTTGCGCAGGTGCGGTGAGACCAGGGGAGTGGCCATCATGGTTGCACCCTGTGTTGCGGATCACGGCACGAATTGCTGACGAGTGGCGATTAGTCTAGGCCTCTCTCTTGAGGGTGATGTGTAACTTACTATCGCCGTCTCTAAGGGCGTCTGACATGCGCTTCAGAACAACGGCTCCAATGCCCTCACTTCGTCCGTATCCGCTTGCCCTGTCATCAAAACTATATGAGCAGCTGTCGGGGTTCAGCACACCAAGAGCATTGAGCTCAAGACCCATTTCAGGGGACAGGATCAAGTTGGCTCCACATGCGATAGCCTGCATGGTAGTACTGTCAGCAACTGTAACAGCAGGGCAATGTGGGCAGGGACTTACCATGTCACAGTCTCCAGACTTCAAGCCAATCACAGCCTGGTGAAGTGCCACCATACTGCTCGAGCACGCTGTATCCAGACTCATTGCGGGACCCTGAAGATCGTAGAACCAGTTGACACGGCCGGCTAAGGTGCTTGCAATACTACCCGAACCAGTGTACATCATGGGGGCGTCGATATCCTTGATCAACACATCACGGTAGTCCCAGATGAAAGCTCCGACGTAGGTTCCTGTCTGAGTGCCTGATACGGCATCCATGGTGAGACCGGAGTTCTCTAGAGCGGTATAGACACACTCGAGGAGCAAGCGTTGTTGAGGGTCCATGCTTGCTGCCTCGGCAGGGGTGATGGAAAAGAAGGGGGCATCAAAGGCCCTGACGTTTTCTTGTATGAAGTGCCCCTCCTTACCACCGATCTACATTTTCAAGGTCAGTTAAGTCAGATGGACAGGGGAAGGGTGAGGGGGAAGTGTGAGCAGCCATACAATTCCATCTCGATGGTTATCAGGATGCCAGAAAGCATCGCTGTTGTATCTGTCTGCTGGGACGGGAGCTCTGGCGGATCTCCCAGCGACGAGAAAGTCGTAGAACTTCTCAGGAGTATTTCCGTCACATGGATATTTGGCATCCAGGCCAATGACGGCAATTGGCTCAACCATTTTCGTTCTGGGTATCGTGTAATTGTAGAGTGAAACCAAGGACAACGCTCTCTGGTTTATCTAGGCCTATTAAACCTCCTTTCTCTAAAGAATAATGGAAGAAAAGACTAGAAAGGCAACAATAAGTGTCTATGAGGAATGAGAGTTGAGATTCAACTGTGCAGAAGACTGCGAAGACGATACGAGGCCCTCCTTTTATCCTCAGATTCTCGCGAGCTTTTCCATATTGCTTCTCTAGTACGCAACTCCCCAACCCGACAACTCTCTAACTCGAGTTTCCACATCAAGTTTCCATTTCAAATATTACGACTCCTTTCGGCGTCAGGATTCGTTTCGATCGTCCTGTTTTGCCCCAGAGCGTATTATCTGGGCTCTCTTGGGGATGCCATCCTACGCTGCGGTGACCCACAACTAGGAGGTTGAAAAGAGCGTATATTCCTTCGAAACTTCTCAATGCACCAAGCGTCGTCGATTCTGGGACAAGATGTGTTTTGCTATCATCTTGCTGACTAGGGCAGCCTGCAGCCCAGGAGAACTTCTAACGTGATGGGGTATACGATAGCCATGGATATCTGGCCGGTAGGATCCGGTGCCAGGTGTATATCCTGAGAATGTACCCTGAGGATGTCCCATGTACGCGCGCAATATCTGCAACGCATTGGACTAAAAGCGACAGTCGGTGGAGTAACGTTATCAGTGTCAACAACCCTTGCCAAGTCCCACTTGTGCATGGTTGACAGACTGACAGCTTCGGTCCCGTTGATGACAGGCCGGGGCATCAATCCCTCTGCTGTGTCCCGAGATGCCCGGCAAGCACGGACCAGGATGATCTTGGGCGGATTTGGTTGCCTGAAATCCTCCGGGACTTGATTTGTGGCCTTCCGCGACATGTCGTAGTGGAAATATCCTCAACTTGCCACTCGCTCTGAGACCTGGGAGCATTTTCCCCGACCCTGTAACATAATCTTGATGCTTCTCTTAATTTCGTATTCCCATGCTTGCCTGATGATCCTGACAGTCTGAGTGATCCCAAATCTCACAGCGTATAATCTCAAAAGGACCATTGTCGTTTATTGTGTGAGGTGGCATTGTGAACACGTGCAGTTTGTGTATGCTGCGGCACCTTTGACGAATCCATGTTAGTGTTACACTCAAGACCATCGTGTGCTAGTGGAATTTTCCTTGCCGCGAACCTTGCCAAGACAAGCACGGACAAGGATTCGGAGCCAAGTCCGGGTATCTACCACGCTACGACAGCAGATTCACTATTGGGGAGACGTCGGAACTGTCTAAGAGGAGCAGTAGGGCCGAAAGGGTACAAGGGCTGCTGAGCTTCTCATGGAACCTCAAGAGACATGCTGACTCAATTGTTGATGACTATCCCATGTTCAGCAGCTTTGAGGACTGAAGTTGTAGAAATAAAGTCAGGTTCTCATTGACATGGTAGACAAACAACAACACCAGGATATCGCGTTCTGATGCGGATCGACGGCGGCCTGCTCAGTTGCTCTAAGTTGAAAATTTTGCTGTTCCCCCGATTCCTCGCCAGACAACAACACTTCGCTCCAACCAGTCGGCTACAACAGGCCGCTATCTGCACGTCTTGCCACACGAGATATTACAGTAAATCGCAGGTCATGTTGCCGATTCGCATCCACCCGCTCTTAATGCATTGACCTTGACAAGTAAAGGTTGCCATGTAGTATATTCAACTTTCGCTAGGTCCATCTCACAGTTCGCAACCCTAAGTAACTGAAACGTGATGTCACAGCTCCTGCGGCGCTCTCCGCACCAACTCCGCTCGTCGCGTCCGCAGCCTTACGCTTGAAGGTTTTCTGGATATTGAACTAGTGGATAAAAAAGGGGGTGCTGGATTGGTGGGAGTCAACTCGGATCGGAGAACCTCGCATCAACAATATCCTGCCCAACAAAGAAACAACTTGTTCTGCATTCTATGACATCCATGATGCATTTTGTGAATAATCTTCCGAGGAGGATACAGGATGGGCCTCGGTTATTAGCCTGGCGAAAACACTACCGCCTCTAGCTAAGACGGTATATAACTGCTCAAACCACTTCCCACCCAGCTAGCTTGCTAGATACCCTCTATTAAAGCCATGCCCATTGCAGGATCCGTTACCTTACATTTAGACTACAATCACTGGCACAATACCCCACCCATGGAATTACCTGGCCACATCCTTATGCCTCCACCTTGTCAAATTCTTCGATTCTTGGCATGATTCAGGGTTGCCGATGATATCTCACCACATTGAATAGGATAAGTAAGGCTATTATTGACTTTTGAACCTTTATGCCCTGCATATTATTATAATCATATAGATTTCTATGAACTCTACATTTTTTATGCAGTGATTCCGCAGCTGCCGATCATTGCAAAAACAGTCCAGTAGTCCAGTTTAGGTTCAACAGCCAAATAGTGGGCTACATCCTGGGCAGATTTGACGCCATTGTCAGCCATGTGTGCTAAAGACTGCAGGATCCATTCTCGCAGATTCATATTTGGCGTTATCTGTGCAGCTTGGTAGAGGGCAGTCAATATACCGCGGCATTCTAGTATCTGCAGTGGCGAAAACGGCACCGTATTTCCAGATCTAGCCCCGACCAGTATGAACTGAGGTACAGCTGCGCAGATGTCTTGTGTTATTTCGGCAATGGTGTTTGCAACCATGCTGCATGGATCGAGGTTGTGAATGATATCACACATCTCCAGACGAAGGATCCGGAAGGCGTTGAAGACCTGAGTTGCGTAGTGGCTCGGATAAACATCATAGTAACCGTCAAAGATGAGGCTATCGTGAGAATCTACCTGACGCGGCCCCCAGGAGCGGGGTATCTTTCTCTCCGCAGAGGCGAGTTGGTCTTGCAGATCGCAAGCCTGCGAGAGGATGTCATCTGGTCTTAATACACCGCTCCGCATGTGGGCACGAAAATCGATGACGCTCATCAACAGGCCGAGAAATGTCCATTTGGCGTGCCGAATATGGTTATTCAGGTCTCGGCGAATCGCATGTAGTTTGTCCGGTATGGGTTTACCAGTTACACCGCAGCTGATAGTTAGCGCCAGTACAGTTCGACTGGCAAGTTGGCAAGTTGTCGGATCGACAAAGTCCGCACTCGGTCTGGCATGTACCATAGCTAGAGCACCCTGGATGTGACTTAACCAGGATCCATGTAGCCCTAGCCATTGATGGTAAATGGCCAGTTTCTCGTATAGATCGAGGAGAAGTACGGATTGGAGGGTCTCATTGCTAACACAGTGAGAGGGCCCGTTGCTAGACGATTTCAGCGAGCTGTGTATCGCTTCTCTAACTGTCTGGATGGCAGTCAAATATTGTCGATTGGCCAGGGGCATCAGGTCTGGACGATTCGCTTGGAGGGCCATAAAGGCCAAGCCGACAGCACCGACACTGGCTTGCAGGTGTCCTGCAGGGGAGGATGTAGCCAGGAGAGGTGCTAACGCGTCAAATCCGTAGGAGTATCGTTCGATATAGAGGCAGAGGAAGGCATTCCGAGACAGTACATCCCAGGAGAGTTGTGGAGCTGCGGTACGCTGGGCGGCCGCATGGCGGGCCAGGGCTTTTTGGGTTGTGAGGTGTGTCTCATCGTGGAAGGCTAAATCTTTCATATCACGGTACCCATAGCAAGTTAACTTGGCTCTGCGGCACTGGCTACACCCCTGGGGATCTAGATCGCACTGCATCGATCAGTAACATGAGCATTTCATATAGAGCCATGAGTGGATCACCCATGAAACAGCTTTCTTACCCGGATCTTCCTCCTTCTGCAAGGTAAGCAATTCCGGGACGGACGGCCGTAGTAGACCATGACTTGTTCAATATCGATTGCTTTGATAGACGAGATTCATTAGATGCTAGGAGATTGACTCGCTGCAGTGTAGTTGCAATGCAGACTTCGGCGCTATTTGTCAGCTTCCGCCATTGACGGCGCTCGTACCAACATCCAAATCTAGACGCCCCTCTTAGTTGACTAATGCCCATCCCTATACCCCCCTCCTTTGCCAGAGTCGATTGGTTGGCAGGACGCCCCATATAATGTAGAACCTACGGAACTCTAGCCTTGTTTGGCGCCTTATCGCCTTTCGCTTCTTAGGTTGTCAAGTTACAGAACTCTAGCCTTATTGAGGACATCGGACTAGAGGCTCGTTCTGGAACCAGTGCTAAATAGAAGTTTCCAGAGGCAAAATGGAATTTGACATGTAGGTCCGAGTGCTAAATGTCTAAGTTGGCAGGAATCAGAAGGGTGGACGCTTGAGTAAGCGAGGAAACCGAGAGAGAGAAAAGTATATAAAGAAGCCTACATGACTTCCAACGACGCCATTTCTCAACACGTCTCGGAATCACTTATCTTATACCTATTATTACTTGGCAGTCAGTCAGTCATTTACACATAAGCATTCAATCCGACAACTTGGCACTATGTCTCAAGCCCCAGAGCTCGTCCTCTATCATACCGTTATTCGCGACATTTACGCGCCTATCGATGAAGTTTGGGGTATCTTGGGAGGCTTTGGGGCCGAAAAGTCTTGGTATCCAGGGTGTATCAAGCTCAGCCTGGAGGGTTTCGGCATTGGCAGCATCCGCACGTTTAGCTATGAGTACCCTGCTGGTCCACACAAAGGGGAGCGCTATGAATTCTCAGAAGAATTGACTGAAGTGGACGCTGGGAACCACTCAATGACGTTCAGAGTGACAAGGCCTGACTACCCCGGCATGATCGCCTTTGGGACCACTGCGCTGGAATATATCGGCCCAAACAAGACCCGTTTTATTTGGAGTGCTAGAGGAAGCCCGCTCCCACAGGAACATTCAAACATCTTGGTTGAGGACTTGGACTTGCGTTTCTCTGGCTTAATCGCAGCTATCGCAAAGCAGGTAGAATAAGGGAACTCGGGCCCAATTGTCTACGTGGAGATTGAGGATTGCTGTACTTGTTACGTGTGTTCAGAGGCTGTGCACTCGGGTGTCAATTCATAGTTAGTCTCCAGAGGCCTTAACAAGAGAATATACCAGTGCTCCTGTGTTGGCTCGATGTTATTGATCCCTCGTATTCATTGTGTTAAGATGTCGGGACTGGCATCTTTTCTTGTTGTTTAATCTTAAACTCAAACTCCTCTCCCGTATTCTTGGACCCTCTACAAGTTCGGTGTTATCCCCTATGATGAACTGAGGCTTCTGCCAAGTTAGGTACTGAAAATCCTTTGTTGAGTGACAATGTATATATCATTATATTGTTTCGAATGGAGGTTGGACCGAATGTGCTTCTGTTTCTATCGGTTTAGATGGCTCCTTGGACATCAGCAGCGTTTAACATGGTTGTAGAAAATATCCTGCCAGGATCGCGTTACCAATCAAGGATGCCAAGCTTCGACAAAAAATGCAGGTAGTTCAGTAAATCTTTTAGTTAGGTGCGCATGATAAGCAACAGCTCGATTGTCGGATCTTTATAAGTCGAGGAGAAAATGAATACCAATCAGTACCCCAAGTGCATTCTAACAATTATAGGTAGGTCCCAATGTAGAGACAAGCTGGCTCAAATATTCCGAAGTACTCTATTGAGCCTCTCCGTCAATTTCTGGACTAATAGTACTGGTAATGTCCCTCTTTCTCGCAGATCCTGGACATGAGAAGACTGCACGTGGACAACTAGGTTTTCTACGCGGCGCCCCGAAGGCAATAATCCCGTCACATTTGAAAATTAATAGCTGTGATCTTTCGTACGGTTGGAGACGTGATAGTATAATGTTTGGCTTCTCATCCAAGAGCTATGGTTGCTCCTGGCTCGAGATGAAGACAAGGCTGGACCCTCGTTACTTGCCGCCATCTAGTCCACTCTGATGATAGAGCCAATAACGTCAAAAGTATGATCCCAGATCTTTTGGGGGGCCCCCATTTTCTCCAAATCATCTAGTAACTCGTCCTGTTGGAGAACCTCAAACTTGTCGTCGATAGAGAATAGCGACCCACTAGATCCATGGGCCAAAGTCGGGGCTGGCTTTCGCCCGTCCCGCATAGGGACGCCATTGCCCCCGAACTCCGCGCTTGTAATTAAATAGAGGCATCGCTCACCAGATTCATCCGGCGTCAACTCCACAAATGTCCCAGCAGGTGGAGCGGCGGTAGCCTTGCTGGGGTCGAACTTGCCAGCCCAGCTCTTCAGGAATAGATTAGTGCTAACCTTGCCAGGATGAGAGTGGATGAAGACTATATCTTTGCTCTCTGGTACCTCAGAGATACGTTTTAGAGTCAGTGTTATCGAAGTAGCGGCGTGGGACGCGTAAGTGGGGATCCCAAAACGGCCGGGATGTTTGAGAGCCAGATCGTCGAGGAAGAGGTTTGTCGACTCCTGTCCGGCGGCAAGGACGTTGATAACACGGGCAGATTCCGACGACTTGGCGGCGGCTCTAAGCTGGGGTAGGAGAGAGGTGATGAATACAATATGGCTATAGTAGGACACGACTTGAGACGCCTCTAGGCCCTCAGAAGTCTCTGTGATAGTGGTCAGCCTAAATGGCCTGGGGCTGACTGCAGGTGGGGCCTGATTACTCGCCTTGACGTCCAGTGAAAGGCAAATAGCCTGCCGAGAGAAATAGGAGGTTGACTTTTTCTTCCTGAACGGAGATGCCATTGGCAATGCGACGAGAGTCTGCGATCATGGATATCTGGCCCTTGACATAAATCAAGTCTGCCTTGGGGTTCAAAGCCCTAAGTTCATCCAACATGGCCCGGTGACCTACCTCATCTCTACCTACGATATAGACTTTGATCGGAAAGCCCTTAGAGACGAGATTCCTGAGGGTAGCTTTGCCAATACCGTCGGTGCCGCCCACAAAAACGGCGGTCTTGGGGACACTGGCCTCAGTAATGAGCTTGTTTGAGGCTCGAATGGGAGTGAAGAAGGACATGATCACCAAGAATGATGAGTAGTAAGTATAAGGACTAGCAGTGTTTGAAAAGCGAAATGTGTAGGGATATATCTCAGTTTCTTTCGAACCTGCAGCTTGCCGGCATTTATCACACTGCACTATTCCTACGTATCCAGAAGAATTCCCTGGCAGGAATGACCTACGCTGTATTCCTTCTGAGCCGAACCATAACGCTCTTCGTATTCGTCATCAGTTGCCTCTTCTCTGGGCGAAATCATGGAGATATCGGCCTCGCGGGTGCTTTGTCAGTATGGCACCCACAAAGAGTTCCTCACCCTATCGACGGTGGTGGCCCACACACGGAACGCTAGCCGCATTTGAGCTACCTAAAGTGCAAGTTCCCATCGCCAAACGCGTCGTCGGATCTTTATTGCCTCAAAGAGACGGTTTCGAGCTCCACTGCACGGAAAGCTAGCTCCGTTTGGACTGGTCTAAGTGTTACCTCCAAGGGGTTGGGATAAGCATCTACCTCGGTGTTCTCCTCGAATTTACCGAATCATTATTAATTCATGGTTAGGGAAAGACACTGATCAGCGGTAGAGGTGCATGAAGCAAGTAGCCAATCCATATTATCTAAAGATTATAAAACGAGTTTGATGCCGTGTATGCCATAACGGTTTATCCGCCTCATTGCATTGATATTCCCATCGCGACTCTTGTATCGGAATCTATCTTAATATCCACCTTCTTCCCGGCTAGTCACATCAACGTTTCATTATGCTGGTGCTGGTTCCTGGAATCACTGGCAACCTTGGCTTGCATCTTCTTGATAGTCTCGTTTCTCGTGGACATCAGGTCAGAGGCCTTGGTCGATCGCCAGATAAGCTCACTGACGAGCAGCGCTCGAACCTCGAGAGTTTCGTCCAGATCGGAAACTACTACGACATCGAAGCTTTGGATGAAGCCTGCAGCGGCGTCGAAGCCGTCATCTGTGCCTATGCCGGAACTCCTTTAATGCACCTCGATGCCCAGCTGCTTCTCCTACGTGCCGCCGAGCGAGCCGGCATTACACGTTTCCTCGCCGCCAGCTGGAATTGCGACTGGAGACAACTACAACTTGGAATGCATCAAAGCTACGATGCTTGCATCGCCTTCTATCAGCAGGCCAAGCTGACATCAAAAATTAAGCCGATCTGGATTCTGACTGGTGGCCTGACCGAGGTCTATTTCTCTCTCCCCGGCCATGGTAACTTCTCCCCCGCTTATAACGGACCATGGGATCCTGAAAATAAGACTGTCGATATTTGGGGAACCGGTCACGAAAAGTGGGACCTGACCACGGAGAAAGACGCGGCCGAGTTTTCCGTCGAAGTTATCCAGCGTGATGATGCCCCAGAAGGAGGCTTTTGGGAATTGCACTCCGGTGCCTACTCCCCTCGGGAGCTCGCAAAGATTTACAAAGAAGTCAGAGGCATTGTAATTGACTTCAAGCACCGGGGTTCTCTCGACGATCTCAGGAAACTTGCCGACACTCTAAGGAATCAAAAGCCATACAACGACTACTACAGTTATATTGGCTTGTTCTACCAGCTCTTCCAGTTGGATGGGACTTATTCCCTTAAGAACCTTGACAACCATAAGCTGAATGTTAGAACTACGTCGATGGAAACATTCCTCCGTCAAAACCCCCAGATCTAATCTTGGATATGGCATTCCGATCAAACAGGACAAACAAGGGAACGGATTCAATTATCTTAGGACAGATATAGGTGAACGCGTGGCTCATAGCACTACTGGTCCTGATAGCTCTTGTCATATTCAATTCAATAAACTTATATATTCGGACTTCCCGTATATATATCAGTATAAGCCATAATATCTTCGTTTCCTGTTCCTTCAAACTCGGGGAAGGCATTCAGCCAATCCAGGCTTGCAGATGACCATAACCTATCAGAGAGCAAGTCTTCATTTAGTAGTATATCTGCTGGGTTATCTATTTCAGGGACTTGCAAAGACTGGTTAGACAGCTGTGGCTCGCCAGTGACACCATAGCTTAGCTCTCCAGTTCGATCTGTACGGTATCGTAAGACGCGATTTTGTGAAGAGCGGGAGAGATAGGATCCTAATTTATCTAATCTTCAAGCTGGGTTCAAATCAAGTCCAAGTTCACATATCCTGACGAGTTCGCGCGAAGCCAATCACATCCAACAAGATGCTGCGATTCTTTCGAGATCATAACCGAAGGGTTACGAAACACATCACTTCTAGCCTGCTCCTGACCACAATGGCCATGGCATTTAGTGTGTTCACTTTCGGATTTGAGCAAGCTGTCTTCGATACTGTTCAGGCTATGACACGTAAGTCAAAGTTGTTCAAATATGCCCACCAGCGTACTGACGCAACATATTCGATAGCATTCGACCGACGATTCGGCGACTTTATCGAAAGAGATGGACAATATGGCTTCACAGCGTCCAAGCTTGCCTACCTCAATTCATTCCCGCTCATCACCTACGCGATCGGCGTTGTTGTCGCGTCTCAAATTGGCGAGCGACTCGGTCGTAAGCCCGTGTTCATTAGCATGAACTTCATCTGTATGACTGGAGTCATCGTCGTGCTGACAGCAAAGAGTTATAGCCAAGTGCTTGTCGGACGTATGACTTTAAACCTTCATGTGGGAACCGAGGCCTGGCTGGTGCCTATGTATCAAGCCGAGCTTGATTCAGCCGCAGTGCGCGGTTCATTCGTGTCTTTATATGCTTTCAACCATACCTTTGCCGGATTTATCTGCAGCATTATCACAAACTACACGACTAATTTCGACAATGACGCCTGTTGGATGATTCCTATCGGTTGCACTACCATATTCCCGTCCCTTGTTTTGGCTACCTGCTGGTTGGTGCCCGAGTCCCCGCGTTGGCTGCTACGTAAAGGCAAAATAGAAAAGGCCACGCAGAATATCATCTATCTTAATGGTACTACCCCCGATTACCCTGCTCAGCAAGAGGCCTCTCTGCTCCTAGAGGCTCTGCAACAAGGTCAGACGAGAGGCGACTGGTCCGATTTGGTCAAGGGAGTCAGCCTGGTATGTGTGAACAGCCATTTCCGGCCTTTGGAGTCACCACAACTAATCTCTGAACAGAAACGAACAATACACGGAGAAATTGCACTAGCACTTACACAACTTACCGGACGGCCTTTGCTTCGCAGTACGGCTCTATCTTCATCAAGAGTATCAATGTCATGAACGCATTCACCGCTACCATGATCAAGCGAGCTCTGTTATGCATCGGATGTCTGGTGGTCATTTTTTTTGTGGACAAGACGGGTAGACGGCGCATGTTCTTGGGTGGTTCGTTCATCACAGTAGCCGCACTTATGGTGATGGGCGGTCTCGGTACAATCGTACCGTCCACGATGGGTATTAAGAAGGGAATTGTTGCCATGGCGTTGATCTTTCCTGCCTCATATATAAATTCCTTTGGCACCACGTAAGTTTCTTCTTTTGAACACTTTCAGCCTTGTAACCTCACTAATTCCCCGTCTCCCTTGCAGCCTGCAAGTTTTTAAGAGCGAAGTGCCGCACGTCACTTTGAGAGACAAGTCTGTGATGATATTCTGGTCTATTGCCAACCTGTGTAACTTCGTGGCTACATTCACTCTCCCGTATCTTCTCCAAGCTCCATATGCCAACCTCGGCTCCAAGGTCGGCTTCATTTATGGTACTATTGCTACCTTGGGTTTGATCTGGGGTTATTGCTTCCTACCTGAAATGGCCAACAGGTCTCTCGAGGAAGTAGATGAAATGTTTGAATCTAAGGTTCCTGCATGGAGAAGTAGAGGTATGCTCTTCCTTTGCATCCAACAAGGTTATGGCTAACAGGAGTGGACAGAATGGAAGAGTACCTTTGCAGCGCGAATCACCGAGATTGAGAATACGGGAACCATACAACAAAGCACAAAACAGATCCAGCTTGGGGCAGAGGAGAGGGTAGAGAATGTTGGTACTATGTCAAGGTGATGGTAAATATAGGGATACTTATACGAAGATGCTAGTTCATCTTATATATCTAGACATTCAATTTACACAAGGTACATGATCTTTCTAAATTGGAATTGATCTTTTGCATGATATATCATTATCTAAACAGCCAGAATCCAGCCAGCCTCATAGTCAGTGCCTCGCGAATCCCCACTAGCTTCACCATAATGATGCACCGGCTCATTGCTCTCCTTCTCTTTGATGAAAGGTGCCTTGTAGTTGTCAAAGTACATCCTGGACTGGTTTTCATAAAACGAGTCGAATGATTTGCTCATGGCGTCTGTTAGCGACGCGACGTCGCCGTCTAGGTGTAGTTCCAGCCAAGGGCGAGAACACGCCTTGCCTTTGCAGTCCTTCATCACCATGATCATTGCGTCCAGTCGATGCAAAAGGGCATGCACTGAACGTTTGGTGATCCTCAATTGCTCACACCCTACCCTTATGTCAGATTTGTGTCATGGTTCGCCATGGCTAGAGGTCATCAATGGAAGCGGAACTGACAAAAGACCTGCATTCTCTGTTATTATTCAAAGAGGGTCTGTAGATGAGCTATTGATTTATTACAAAGAGAACGGTGTTTGGGATTTCCCGTGATTTGGGCTCAATTGCGTCATACATTAGAATATACTACGAAAGGTTCAAATATATATCACTGCTTTTTTAAACTATTAATAAAACTAATATTTTTTATAAAACAAAATATATTTCTATAGTTAGAACTATAAGTTATTAGTAATAACTATAAATTTATATAATCTTAACTTAATAACTGTTATAGGCAATATTGCATTAGCAGATATTTCTATAACCGATAAATCACTATATGCACTTCCCTCAGCATTAAATACACCTAACACCAACTTATTTCCCATTGATTCAATATGCCACCGCACCCTTTTAAAATATCAATTCATGCTTTTCAACGAAGAACGCCGACAGTAATGACGCCTACAGCTCGGAGAAACACGAAAGCATGTGCCAGCTGCCACGTGCGCAAGGTCCGCTGCGACGTGGCCCGAGTCGGGTTTCCCTGCACGAAATGTAGAGCAGACGAGTTCGAGTGTGTCACCCACATCCGGAAAAGGAGAGAGACGAAAACAGAGAGAGCCAACAGTGATAGGTCGCAGTGCGCCATCCAACCTCATCAGGCAAACTCTATCCCCGAACACATGATGCGCTATAAGTTTCCCTACTATGCCTTCTTCAGGGGATTTGCGCCCCGAGGTCACGCTTGGTTTCAGGCAAGGGATCAGAATCATGGTGTGCTTCTACCGGTCCCCATGCACGACCAGTCAGCCCCGTACATCGTGGGGCTGAACGACAGGCCAGCTGAGGACATCCAATTCTTGAAAGCAAAGGGCGCCTTGGATCTGCCATCAAAGGAGGCCATCGACATTTTCGTTTCCGACTACTTTCGATTATTTCATCCCTTCTTCCCCATAATAGACCGCCAGAAGTTCTTGAAGAGCCTCCGGGAGAGTCATAATGACTCAACATCTTCTTGCCGCAGACCAAGTCTACTGCTGTTACAGGCCGTTATATTCACAGCCAGCTCTGTAGGCACTCTCTATAAACTTAGTAGTCACTATTCTAACGTTAACTAGAGTGTTCCCGTTGAAACAATCCACGCGATCGGATTCTCAAGCCGGAAGGAGGCACGCAATGTCCTCCATGGCAGGATCAGAGTAAGCTCTTGTCGACAAAAACATTCTGCTCAAACGTTTTAACAAGCCTAGCACCTGTATAATTTCAACTACGAACCAGATGACGTTACCAATATTCAGGCCTTACTACTCATGAGCCATTACTTCCCGTCCATGATGGACCAGAAGCACACCTGGCTCTGGGTGCACCAAGCCATCAGCTTGGCCCAAGGCGCCGGGCTGCACCGTGACTCTGGCCGAGCTACGCAGAAGAAGCTGTGGGCAAGAATTTGGTGGGCGTGTCTTATCCGGGACAGATTAATAGCTTTGGGAACAGGTCGTCCGATGCATATTAACAGCCTCGACTGCAATGTCCCGCAGCTGGTTTTAGCTGATTTGCAAGAAGAAGGTGACGAACAAGATGATCTAAACGTAAAGGCAATTTTTGTGGAATTCGCTAAGCTCTGCCAGTACATGGAAGGGATACTCACCCTGCCACTGGCGAGTAGCGAGACACTCCCCAAGCAATTGGAGCTTTGCCGAAAGACGCTGGCCCATTGGTACACGCACCTCAACCCTGTTGCATTGAGATGCATGACACGAGACATTGACGAGGAGAGCGTGGGAGTATTAGCCCTCTACAGGGGGGTTCTCCATTTGATCTACAAGTGGGTTGCAACAAAGTTCCCGTGCTGAGTGATAACTAACGAACATAGTACTCTACAACTGGCTCTCCATCATTCTGGCCGTGTCTTGCAAGACAATCAAGCTTCCACTTCTCGTGTGCCCTCGCCCGAAGTCCAAGCATTGGCCGAAGACTCTGCTCGGCTAGCGGAAGGCCTAATGAAGCTTGAAATGATTGGGGCTCCAACAATATGGTCAGTATCTTTACTATTCATGGAAGAACATTCACTTATCGTACCTACGTAGCGTCACTTCTATTCTTCCGCCAATAGCGATACATCTACAGGGTCTGCGACTTAAAGGAGAAGACTGTGAAAAGAGGCAGTCAAAGATCCATTTCCAGACCTGCATGCAGTTCCTCAAGAGGCTCGGTGAAGTGTATTGGCACGCTAACTTTTACCATGACATATTTGAACTTGCTGCGTCGACTCCCTTGTCAAGAGTGGTTACTGGAGCCAAAAACCCAATACAAGCTACGGGAAGACGCTCACAGTTTGGTGAGAGGCTTCTCACAGACAGAAATGAGATGGGCAGAGATAACTCCGACTCTCACGCAGGATTGAGCACACTGACGACAAACGAAATTGAGTTCGCTTTGTCGACTGAATCTGCAATGTCCAGCACTTTCTTCGGATATAATGGGGACGATTTGCAGGATGTCAATGCAGTATTTGGAGACGAATCTTTGGTAGATGGTGATTTACTTAACTCTTGGTTCGATGATAATCTATTTTTACAAAACATATTTCCATTAGTTTAATATTCAATATAATTATTAAGTTATTTATTATATTCAGATATTAGTCTAGTATCTTCTATATTATTTCAAATTTCAAACTTGAACTTATTTCTATATACTTATTGAGTTGGTATGAAGAAAGATAAGATGAGTTCTCTTAGGTTTCAGTTAGAAGAGAACAAAAATCATATATATTAATATTAAAAGACCATAGAATTTTAAATGGTGATATTGGCTTGGGCCGATGTTTGTTATTATAGGTAGTATATGTTTGATTCGCAGCTCTATTTCCCCTCTACCACTTGATTAGACTTGGGTGAGTCCAACAAGATATTCTGCCCTCTTATGATCTCTAGGAATTTCTAGGAGCTCAATAAACATATCTAAAGTTGGGGTTCTGCTTGTCCGTCAAATTCTGGAATGCAGTGGCATTCAACCCTTCGGCACTATCATCCACGACACCTTCAGCCTGCCTTTCTATGCGGTTCTTCTCCTTGCGCCCGTTCTCCCATATGAATGCGTACCTAAAAACGAAGAATAGTAGAAATTCGATTACATTCGCCGCCAGCAGTGAGGCAATTCCAGAACGATATGAAGGCGCCTCGCTCGTCTTGTAAAAGAAAGGACTGGCGATGCTGCCAACGCACGAGCCGAACCAGATCATACCTGATACAATCATCTTCTTGGATTGACCACCAGTGTTTCCTGTTACTAGGGAGAGGCTGATGACGAACGAAGCTTGGTATGAACCGGTCAAATAGCTGGTAATTTAGATTAATGTCTGTAATTTGTGGACAAGATAGGAAAACGATGGTAGCCTTACAAGCATATAAGTCGGCCAACGTATGCATCTCGAGGAGCCAGTAGGAAACCTAAAGCCCCAGCCATTGTCGGAATCATGAAGATTGCGCAGACAATAGTCCTGCTGTTTTGTGGCATATATTTGTTGGCCAACGCCCCAAGACCAATCCAAATTACCACGATAACACCCTGCGGAATACCAAGTAGAGTAGTGTGAAGAGTATCAAAACCGAGGCCTTGGATAACAAGGGTGCTAAAGTTTGAGATACCTCCGTTGGGAATAGCTGACACAAATCCGAGAAGAGTGAAGAGCCAGGTTTTATAATCAAGGTAGGCTTCTTTGATCTGTGACCAATCGACCTTGCGCTGCTCGACACCTGTCTGGTTCTGGCGCATCCGGGCAATCATGAGCAACCTTTCCTTGTGAGTGAAGCCCCAGAATGTTGTAGGAGAGTTAGGGAGTAAGATAGCAAGGAGAAGTCCCCAGAAGGAACAGAGTGCTCCCGCAATGAGAAATTCATATCGCCACGAGGCTAATGCTCCTTTGATGTTTCCGATTCCGTATCCTAAGTCCACATTAGCCTTGCATTACCAACATGATCCTGTAAACAAACCAATAAGTCCACCACCGGCGACACCGATTCCGTTCCACGCATACCATGCTGAGATCCGACTTGGTTGTTCTTCCCTGGTGTAAAACATTGAGGTGAAGAGCATAAAGGCTGGGTCTGCAATGGCCTCAAAGGCCCCGGAAAGCACCCGGAGAACAGTCAATGTGGTGAAGCTGTGGGAAGCAGCTTGACACATAAGCAGCGCACCCCACATGAAGATGTTGAAGGCAAGGTAGTATCCGGGAGGACAGTGTTGCATAATGAGGTTGGAAGGGATGGACCAAACAAGCCAGCCAAAGTAGAAGACACTTGACAGCCAAGAATACTCAGTCCCCTTTAGTTCGAGATCATCCTTGATGCCAAAGATCGCAGCATAAGAGAGCGTTGTTTTATCCACATACTGAGTCGTTAGTTATGGTAACCCTTGTTTTGGATCAATGGCTTCCCACTCACGTAAAAGAAGTAGCAAATGCCCAACACGGGCAGAATGCGTCGGTCAATCTTGCGCTTCAGCTTTCGCTCTTCCTCCTTGTCGATGCATTCGTCGTCTGGGTACGTTTGAATCGCTTCGAGGTAGAGTTCGGCGTTTTTCTGCTTGATCAAGTTCACCGAGGGAACTTGCAGGCGGCCCTTGACATCAACATGTTCACTATGGCGAGTCTCCTCTGCCTGCTCTTTGACATGGCGATCCATGATCTTTTGTCCAAGTTAAGAAATACCGAAAGAGAAGGATTAGAATTGTACTCCTGAGATGAGTTGTTGTTGGGAGTCGGAGAGATCTGGCGAGGACAAGCAGGTTTAAGTAGAGTCTGACTTAGGCAAAGTCGGATGTGTCTGTTAACGACGCGTAGTTGCGAGTCTTGGTGGTAGACATCGTGTTGAACGAAGGCCCTCCACTAGGGTTTCTCCGCATGTTCCCCCCATCCGATTCTGGGTATGTAGTGTCTGGCCATATTCTGGGGTAAGCTTTTCTCAAGTGCTAGACAAGCTAGTCAAAAGTTGATGGCGCCAAGCTCTCTGGTCCGTCCACTTTAATACCCACAAGAGAGAGCGTCAGCCTATTAGGAGAAGAATTTCGGAATTTCGGCTCTTTCTCTAGGAGGAGCAGAGTCAGGGCATTGTCAACAGCTGAGGTAGCTAAACGCCGAAGCGCCGAGTATCGCTCTCCCATTGGCCCCCGCTCATCTCTCACCTCCCAGCCTTGTCGTTAGTGATCTGGGGAAGAAGAACCTTGTTTACATGATCAAAACGCCGAAGCCCCGAGACAACGCTTGTGATTGGCTACAATAGGCATGGTGACCTAGACGCTCATAGTGGAGAAGTGGAGAGGCGTGGGGGTGAATAAAGTCCGATCAAAGGAGGGTTGGTGTTCCGATATTGAGATATTCATTTATTTAAAGGGTACCAAGACGACGTTTGGCTGATTGAAACAGCATGAAATCACACCTTGCTTCCCCGTTCTCTGGTATTCTCTCCTTCAACTTCAACTACGTCCCTACATGATGGCCCCTGCCGCTGTCCATAATGATACTCCTGCGAGTGCCGTGGGCCTTCAGCAGGCTCCGCGTGGCTTCAACTTGCCAGAGTCCGAAATCTTGATCACGGGCTTCGAGACATATGGTAAAGCTTGGCATCTTTGTTCAAATTTATGACAAGGATTAACAGTCGAGGATAGATCTAAGGTTTCCCACTAGTCTGGATGCGTCGGGTTCAGATGCCATGAACCCTGCTGGAGATTACAGTGCCACTCATGTACAGTTGAAGACCAACACGGAACTCATTGGGCACGGCATTGCTTTCACCATCGGACGCGGCAATGAACTTTGCACGGCAGCGGCCAAACTGATCGCAGAGCGGTTGCTAGGCAAATCGCTTAAGGAACTGACGGAAAACATGGGACAGACGTGGAGATATCTCGTCGCCGACTCCCAACTGAGGTGGGTGGGCCCCGAAAAGGGCGTCATTCATTTGGGCCTGAGCTCCTGCGTGAATGCCCTCTGGGATCTTTGGGGGCGTTATCTCGGCAAGCCTGTCTGGAAGCTGGTATTTGACATGACGCCCGAGGAATTTGTGTCGTGTATCGACTTTCGCTACATCACAGATGCCATCACACCAGAAGAAGCCATTTCCCTGTTGCGGGAACAAGAGCCGACCAAGGCTACGAGATTCAACGACGCCTTGAAGAGTAAGGCCGTCCCGGCATACACTACGCAAGCGGGGTGGCTTGGATTTTCAGATGAGCGAATGGTTGAGATCATCCACGAGAATCTATCTGTAGGAATGGACAAGTTCAAGCTCAAAGTTGGGGGGAACATTGATGAAGACATCCATAGACTAGAGCTCGCACGCAAGACCATAGGCTACGACCGAATGCTCATGGTTGACGCGAACCAGGTGTGGAATGTCCCCGATGCCGTTGAGAACATGAAGCGGCTTGCTCAGTTCAAACCACTGTGAGAACTGTTCCCCTTTCTGCCCGAGACATTAATGACGTGATACCTGACCCTTTTCTAGCTTTATCGAAGAGCCTACCTCTCCAGACGACATCCTCGGACATGCAGCGATCCGCAAGGCGCTCAAACCTTATGAGATTGGCGTCGCCACTGGTGAACATTGCCAGAACCGAGTCATGTTCAAGCAGCTCTTGCAAGCAGGGTCGATCGATTACTGCCAAATCGATGCCTGTCGGCTAGGTGGCGTCAACGAAGTGATGGCAGTCATGTTGATGGCTAAAAAGTACGTTCTCCCAAGCACATCATTGCACAAAGAATTCAACTAACGAGCTGGCCAGGTTCAACACCCCAATCGTCCCGCATAGTGGAGGCATCGGCCTCAACGAATACACCCAACATCTCGCTTTGATAAATTACCTGTGCGTGTCGGGCGAAAAAAGCTTGCTCGAGCACATCAATTCGTTTAGAGAGGTCTTGATACACCCCGTCGAGACGGCAGATGGGTACTTTGTCACTCCCTGGGAGTCGGGATATAGCGTAGAGTACAAGAAAGAGGCTTTGACTAAGTATATCTTTCCATCGGGCGACTTCTGGGTAAGCGAGCAGGGCATGGCTATTCGAAATGGAATTAAGGCTTGAGTATCACACTATGTTCAGTTTTTTAATAGTTTTAGAGGCTAAGGAAGATTTCCATTGAAACCATATTCTATTATCCCTGGCAGAAAAGTAGAGAATTGAGTTTGATCCTCTAGATCGGAAGAGGGGGATAGCATGAAAAGACTGTTTCCCAAGGATCTCTTAACTCTAAGAGGGTCAAGTTGGAGATGAAGGGGTGCTCTTACTCAGTTATGGTCGGTACTTTTTCCTAATAAGAATAGCCCTGAAAGGATGGGTAGAGGCATCGGCCAATCTCCATCCATTTCTTCTCCAACCTCTGGGAGTTGAATTTTGGCGACACCTTCTATTCACTCTATTATTGGAATCACATAGCTAAAATTTACACGCCTACATTAATATATGCTCCTTAATCTTGACTTCGTTCTGAGAATGGCTTCCCCAACCCCAACCATCAACTCCACGACTCTCGATGAATTTCTGACCAAACATCCAGAGATTGTTATCGGCCGAGATCAATTTGAGAAACTTCGAGACGAGGCAGACGTTGCAACAAATTACAACACCTTTGAAGCCGCCACCGATCCTTTCGCCAATTCCGTTTTGGTTCAGAAATTTCAGGGCGACACAAACGAGCGCCTATTTGCAGTCGTTTAGTTGAAGATGAACAGGCAGAGAAGTTCTACTGGGAGAAGACAACTGGACGAAAATGCGATCTTTGCCTTGTTCAGGTAGCAAAGCAAAATCCAGAGGAGCTCCTACTGCCTCACGTACCCCTTGGAATACAGGGTCCATGTAATCACGTGAACAATCGCTTATTTTTACATTTTATGATGACTCATTCCCTCGATTCCTGGCTTCTTAATCCGCATAGACTATATATCCAGGATTTACATTCATTAAACTCTTGGAAGGTCTGTCCCCCAATCACGCACAATTTTACAACTTGAGTACTAATAGTAACCGACACTTTTTGTAACAAGATGTCTTTCCCAAACCCCAATCTCTGCACTGAAAAGCTTACCCTTCGTCCCGCCGTCCCTTCCGATGCGGCCCCTCTCGCAGCCATTTTTGCAAGCCCTCTCAACACCCAATATGAACCTCACAAGCCAAGCAACACAACGGTAGAAGAATACCAAGGCCGAATCGCCAAATGGGAAGACCTACGCGCTCGCGGTCAAGCTTACTTTCTCGTCATAACTCGACGCCCAGCAACAGAGACGGGTTCTGCTTCACCACCTGCTAGTGACGTTATCGGCTTCGGTGGCATTAACGCCATTTCTACGGACGCTCAGGGCAAGCGGATTGCGGACTTGGGCGTGTTGATTGACAGCTCCGAGTGGAGGAAGGGGTACGGGCGCGAAGCGTTGCAGGCTACGTTGGACTTTGCATTCCGGAAGGTGGAGGCAGGAGGCGTCGAATGCGACGAGGCTTTTTTTGAGACCTTGGCGGTGAATACGCCGTTTCAAGGACTTGCTGATCGGATGGGGATGGCGAAGTGGAAGCAGGTGAAGAGCGACGGAAAGGAGCTTGAATATAGGTTTAGTAAAAAGGATTGGGAGGGATTGAGGAATAGCTGATGTAATCCAGATCACTTAAAGGCTAACTACTAGTTCAAAGAGATATAACGTTTATCTAGAATAAGGAATTTCTTAGCACAATACAGATATATTACTTACCTGTGTCTGCAAATAACTTGATCAGCGAATACTAGATATTCCCTTGTCTGGAGTCTTGCACGCGAAGGTTTATGTCTTTGTATGTTTCCCCGAGCTTCTTCATGCCAGCCTGCAGTATCGCTCCGTCCGCGCCACTCAATGACCATGTGGCTCCCATCTGGAAGAACCTCTCTAACAAATCCAGACGCCCTCCGATGCCTCCGATCCCAATCGGCTTCCCTGACTTTACTCCAGCTTCAATGACGCGTTCAACCGCATTTTGGTATGCGGGAGTGTCATATTGACCAGGGATACCAAGGTCTGTGCATAGGTCATTAGATCCAATCAAGATGCCATCCACGCCCTCAATGGCCAAGAACTCATCAGCCAAATCAACCGCATCAGGAGTTTCAATCATTGGGATAATCATAGTATGTCGGTTGAGCAGATCATTTTGCTGCAATGTTGGGACATGCTGGAAGTTGAGAATGACTTGGTTGTTTGAACAGCCGCGGCGTCCTATCGGCGCATACTTTGCGTCCTTGACGATATCTTGAACTTCGGCCACCGTCTCACAGTGTGGAATAACAACAGCTGCAGCTCCGGCGTCGAGAATACGACTGAGGTGCCAGTGAGAGTTGGAAGGTATTCGCACAATAGGACTAACACCAACGTAATTGCAGGCAGTGATGAGTTGTGATACTTCGCGTATCGTTAAAACAGAGTGCTCCATATCGATAAACATGCCGTCAATGCCGGCCATTTTGACCATCATGGCCACTTAATTGCTGATGAAGAACTTGCAGGTCATGACGGAGCAGATCTCCCCCCTCATAATCCGGTCGCGCCATGGATTCGATACCGTAATAATTGGTATATGAGACGACCGTCTTGGCGGCCCTAAAGCTGTCCGAGTAGATAGCGACCGCAGTATCAAGACCGGCTAGATTATTCTAAATCATTTCTAACACGCCTGGTACCGCGATGATTCCAGAACGGTATAAGTCCGTGATCAGAGGCAGGAAAGCAGCCACGGCATCGGGCTTTGCCTCGAGTAGACATTTGAGACTTGATTGTTGAGGTATGCCCTTGTCTCGGTCTGTGGAGATGAGCTCTGACGTGGCACGCTCTAAGCAGGGTCACTCAGCTCGCCTCTCCCTGCTCATACCCAGGGCTCGGTCATCCCATTCGAGGCTTGTCATTCTTCTCCACATACGTGTGATGGGGACTGGAGCTTGCTGCAGCTGGTGAGGGGCTATACGAGGGCCAGTTTTCAGCTTTCAGCTTTCGGCTACAGAAGGGTAATCATCATGCCTGTAAATATAAGATGAGCCCTTCATTGAACCAACAGCGGGCGATGGCACACTCATTTCAACCCTCAACATAATTAGAACAACGGCTAAGCTCGTTAGAAACGTGCCTCCAGCCCCGCTTCCTCCAACACAATACGCATCAGCTTCAACCCTCACAAAATCGCTCGAGATGCGACTACTGCATACAACATCATTTCGTCTGAAGGAATAATTTGATGAGGAGGTCCCTGATTACGCTATTCTCTCGCATACCTGGGGGGGAAAAGAGGTCAGCTATCACGACATTCAATCCCAAAGTGACCCAAATAGCATAGATGGCTTCGATAAGATAAAGGGCGCTTGCGCCTTTAGCCGCCAAGGAGAAATACGATATTATTTGGATCGACACGTGCTGCATAGACAAATCGAGCAGCTCAGAGCTGTCAGAGGCCATAAACTCTATGTATTCATGGTACCAACGGGCTGCCGTGTGTTACGCGTACCTCACAGATGTACAGTTTCTACCAGGGGCGGAGGATGATATTGTCATTCAAGAACCACTAAAAATAAGTTCTCCCAGAATAGCTCCACGATTATAGCTAACATCTACCACAGTTCACCTGCTGCGTCTAGTCAATCGGAACCCAACAACACTTCATCCCCACGACCACCCATTTGGAATTTCGAAGAGCCTGAATTCAGGAAGTGTCGGTGGTTTACAAGAGGATGGACCCTTCAGGAGCTTGTTGCTCCCAAAAAGCTTTTTTTTTATTCTCGCGACTGGAACCTTCTTGGCTCTAAAGATTCATTGAGACACTTGATTTCAAGCATCACGGGCATCGACTGCAGTATTCTCGCAGGAGGTGATCTTAAACTAATTTCTGTGGCCCGAAAGATGTATTGGGCTTCCAAGAGGACAACTACGAGAAAAGAAGACATAGCCTATTGCTTGATGGGTATTTTCTCAGTCAACATGCCTCTTTTATATGGCGAAGGCGAGAGAGCATTCCTCCGTCTACAGGAAAAGATAATCACCATGAACGACGATCAGTCCATCTTCGCCTGGACGCTTCCTCGCGATGAAGTAGAGACAAAACGTCTGCATGGGTTGCTTGCCCCCTCCCCTCGAGCTTTCATGGATACTGGCCGGAAGGTATGGCTTTTTCCTCCGATACATCGAAGAAAGCGAGCCATCAGAGTTATCAATAGTAATTTGGAGGTTGAGGTCATCTTACGATCACATGAGCATACATCGATTTCGCAGCCTTCTGAGCAGTCTGGGTTCAAAGACAAGGAGGGTGATTCTTTCAAACACTGTTTCTCGGTCGTACTTGATTGCCAAATGGCTGGTTCAAGTGATTCCTGGGCCTGTATTGACCTGATGGAACTAAATCCACGGGATGGACTGGGTGGCAGATTATTTGCACGGGTCCGCCCTTGGGATTTTACTAGTGTCTCACCGAAAGGGGATGTTATGACCAACCGTGTTTATCATGCCTTACACGGTGGTCGTTTCCCTTCACAAGAGTGGCCTGCATCCCTCATTGGTACGTATTTACCAATCCCGAGAATATTACACAGTTGCGACTAACTAAGAGGATTTAAATGCTTATCTAGAGGGATGCAGTCTGATGTGGAACAGTTTCTGGCATAGTACCATGCCGTGGAATTTACAAACTATCTCGGCGCCACATAACCCACAATATCCCATGCCTCTTGGATTTAGTCTTCAGTTGGATAATGCGCGGTTCGCAGTCGCAGGTTTTCCGGTCGATCGGTCGTATGAAGACGACAAGATATTGCAGATGGGCTACCATGACCAAACTAGGAGACAAGATACACTCAAAAGGCTCCGGGACTCAAAAGAACGTGACATCCCCCAGAGATATACTACCGACCTGGATGAAGTCCTGATAATGCAAGAATCCTCAAGAGTGGAGGGCATTATTAAAATAGATTCAAAGACAGACTCTTCGGTATCTATAGCGTTGGTATTAGGTGTTAGACTTGTGTTCTTTGGTGACTCGAGGTCTCGAACGCCGTGGTGCCGACTTATTTCTAGCGAAACAACAGAGAAACCTGAAAATATCAACTACCAAATCGACTGGAAGGAGACCGATACATCAAGCATCAAATTATCTGAAAAGCTACAAGCGAGTGTAGAAAAGGCTGATAGCAACGGGCTCTTTCAAGTAAAAGTAGTTATATATAATTGACTACGGAGTATTATAATAGTTATAATAGTTATAAAAGGATTTCAGCGCCTGATAATAAATTTAGCAGTTATGTATTATATTCGCACGCTACCTATATTATTTTAACAACTCTCTTATCATTAGTCTTGACTTTTAGATGTAGAGCTCCTTGCCTATTGAGGGCGTGTAGAACCGCCTTAAGATATAGAAGCCTTTGCTTGAGGAAAAGTTATATAATCCAGGTCGGCTGCTTATTTTCTTTGAAATCCTTATTCTTACCTTTTACTTTTAATTTATTCCTGCGATTATAATCTTGAATTACCTAGTTAACCTAGTTTTACTGGCGATGCCTCGATCCGATTTGGCCAAGGTCTCAAGTACCTTTACAATTGGCGGAAGGGCGATGGTCTTGCTTTCTTCACTCCCAATAACATCTACACTCCAGTGGCGAGCCTGGAACTAAAATGGGCTGGTGGTGTTCTAGCTCGGCCAATCTTACCTAGAGTGATGTGCTAAAGATGCCGCCTCCTAATGTGCGCGAGGATCAGCAACATCGCGAGATATAGTAATATGTGACGCAGAAACTCCATTAATCTAGGTAGGTTCTATTTGTTGACTTCGTGGTATGAGTGTGCCGCATCTTGACACTGGTAATAGTGCCATCACCAAGCTCGGCAAAATAGACCATATCGGCGCTACACATGTCGAGGGGGGAGTGTCCGTGGGCCAGGGCCGCCACAGGTCACGACATAGCATATTTTTCCAATGGGCGCGTGCCATTCTTAGTGAGGTCTCAGACTTTGAATCAATCGTTTCCTGGAACATGAAAATTCGGAGTTAGCGCTGTGCAAAGAACGTGTGAAGAGCAAGAAAGACAGGGATGCCGCGGTGTAGTAGATTGAGCGGGAGAGTCTCTTTTCCCAATGGCAAGTATGTATTGTGTCGACAATGCTGTGTAAATTGCCGTTTCAAGCAATGTGATGTACCCGGAAGCTCACCGCTTTTTAAAATAAGACACGTTGGATAAAATAACACGTGTTTTTAAGTAGTAGTAAAGACAGATCATGACCATGGGCGACAACATCGGGGGAACTTAGCCCTGGGTTTTCGCTCCAAATGTGTTAGCTCCTGGACGAGACCGTTACACCGTGCGCACATATGGAAGCAATGTCTAGTTTCTTCGTCCCTAGCGTGTGAACATCTAATTCCAAAGGATCCTCATCTTCTCTCAACTGCATATAACCCTTGATCCATTTGACCTTGCTAGATTCCTACGTTAGATGGTTTAAGTAGGGTTGCGATGCATGTGATATTGATCAGGGAGCCCCCTCAGCGGCCCGATCATCCAACAAATGGGAGTAAGAGGGCTCCAACAAATCAATGGATAACATCTCATCTTAGCACTTAACTTAGGCTGGATAGGACCATGAGCACATCTTGGTCAAGTTAGTAGAGGCAAACGACCGGACTTTTGAACAGCCCACACGCATCCAGACAGCGGCAGCATATTTGCCGAGTTCTATCACTAGAATCTATCTATCTTCAGCACAGGCCCACGCATCTTTTTCGATTAGGAAACGCTAGTGTCCGATGACTTCTTTCAGAGGCTGGCAGAATGTGGCGATATTCTCGGCTTAATTCGAAATCAAATTGTCGATCATGCGAAACTGATCTAATCAAATCATTGGTTCCAGCTTCCTGTCTAACTGGCTCTAGTATGCCCACCTTCTCAAGGTGTGGTTGCAGTAGATAATGGCGGAGAACATATTCTAATCTTTCAATCACCGGTGTCCTCTAGTAGATGGGAACCCAGTCACTGGGGGTGTCAGGCTTCAGTCTTTGTCTGTCCAAGTACACTAGGCGGGGTTTACAGCTGTTACACTCAGTGACTGTGTGTTCATCTTATACTGAAATCAATCTATAGGAGATCAAAGCCGGACGTATCCACTCACCGAGGAGGCTGAAAGTTGAACAATGCTATGTTCATCCCACTAGAAAACCGATGAATTGCACATGACTCGACCTATAGCCCTTCTGTAGCATCGTATGTTGTACAACAGTGTGTGTGTCATAGTCCTAGGGAGGTGTCAGGCCACCATCTCTCTTGCAGATCTTCCAAATCGTGCCCTTTGTTGCCGGGGATGCCGAGTATACGGCGCATTTGATTCCGAAGCCACGACTGGGGAATACTCAAGCTTCCTCTGGTTGGTCGGGAGTTTCTTTGGTTGTTCAACATCCTCAGATGACAACTCATGTTCGTACTTATTTACCCACCTGCCCAATCCTCCATGTCAAAAAGCTCACGTGCGACCAACAACGATTCCTAGGCGCCATCTCATACCTAAAACAGGGACTCTTGCAGCGAAAATGCCTGGGTCTATAGATTAAAGATATTACGAAGAGACCACTCAGAAGCTAATCACTATCATACCGCCCACCGTCACCGCAAATTCACATGCTCCTGTACCCGCCTTCTAAGCCAAGAACGTTACGTGATAATGCAGTGCCAAGTAGCACAGGGTCCGATCCAAGAAGCAGCCGCTCTGACCCAATCCAATAGCAACGTCGTAGAACAGGATACGGATGGGTTACTTAGGCTAAAGTTAGGCCCCCCACGTTTCACTGCAAGGATCTACAACCCTCAAACCCCGCCTCATGACTGCCGACATAATGCAAGCTGAAGCTATTGCAACATAAATGCATGGTTCTGGATTACCCGCAATCAGCCGCGAGTATAACCTTAACTTACAACGCGTACTCTCACAGCCTGGTTGGTAAATCCGGCGAGTGTGGAAATTACATGTGACCGAATTGAGTTGTGCTGGTCCAATTGGGGAAGTGCAAAGAGGAAAAGAGTGCAGAGAGCAAGATGTTTTAGGAAGTGGAAAGCTCACCGGAGCGTAAGGGTCCTTAGAAGGTACTATGGTGCGTAGCGTTTGATAAGCGTACCCACGCTTGATACAACATGAAGCACGCTCGGTCATGCTACTCGAGACGTCTCGTGTCCCAGTTGAGAGTCAGCGCATTGATAGGACGTCTAAATTCTTCACGCTATACCAAAAAGACTCTTTCAAGTACGTACATTCATATTTCCGAGCTCTTAAAACAGTTAGATTTATGACACGGGTCTCAGAAGTGTACATGCCTCATTCAAAAAGAGACATGGTTGAACAAAGACAAGGGTGTCTCTTTACAAGGCTCATCAATTGCGACTCAAAAGAGAGACTGTTCATCTCCAAGAGTGCACACCGCACAAAAGATACAATTCCAGAAACGTATCATCTGTGGCAGCTTCCGAGCTCCGTAAATAGTTAGATTTGATATGGCTTGGCACGATCTTCAGAGATTATAAAAGAACTGCCCAGTGTGAAATAGAAAACTTGAGGTTTTAGTTGAAACACAGAACAATTTCTTCTCCACTTCTCTAAAGTCCAAGATCAAGAAAACCTTACATTCGAAATGCATCGATCATTCATGGGGGCGTTAGCACTTGCTGCCCCGGCTTGTGTCAATGCTATGCTACGATTCTCCTGTTCAGAACTTGTTATCGACCGTCTTGATCCGTGAGTGGCCTTTTGACTACTAAAGGCTCAGTAGACTAAACTCTCTGTCCAGGCTTGTACAGCCTGGAATGATGCCATCTGGCCATGTTCATCAAGTCGCTGGCGGGGTTAGTAATGCCATCAAGACTGTGACTATATGTCCGGTATTAAATTGGTCATTCTAGAATGCTTTCAACGTGACTATGGATCCGTCGATCCACCTGCCCGATATTTCCACTTGCACCACTTGCACTTTTTCAGAGGACCACAGTAACTACTGGACCGCCAATCTATACTACCGCAGCCGCTCTGGCACCTTGACTCGCGTTCCTCAAATGGCCAATCAATATCTTGACGGGGCCAACGGTGGCATGACTGTTTGTAAGGGGACCTGTGGGATATTATGTACCACATCCATACTAATATAGACTTCTGTTTAGACTACATTCAACCGTATGACGGCTCTAAGGCCACAGCCTTTAAACCGGTAAGCCACACCCGTTCCAGACAAGTCGTACCATCAACCAAGGCCGTGCTGATACAAAGCGCTAGGGCTTTCGAATGCTCGTCGGCAGCCCAATGGTCCGAGGCCCTTCCAATTCGAATGATGCTCAACAAAGCAGCTTCCGCTGCTTCGAACAGAACTTTGGAGGGGTGAATGCTCCTCCGGGTGGGGGCTCGGACACGAGAGACTTCCCCAAGCGGCCCTGTCCGGGAGGTATCCGCACCAACTTGTTCTTCCCTACCTGCTGGGATGGTGTCAACGTTGACAGCCCCGACCACAAGAGCCATGTCGGTAAATACATCCCTAATATTAATCAAAAAGAGCTGCTGTAGGTTCAGTTCTAATTGATGATCCGTAGCCTATCCTGTGGGAGGAACCTTCGAGATGAACGCTCCGTGCCCGAGCTCTCATCCAGTCAAGCTGCCGCAGCTGTTCTACGAGATTGTGTGGGACACTCGTCAATTCAACAACCAGAATGACTGGCCCACTGATGGCTCTCAGCCGTTCGTGTTCAGTTTCGGCGACACTACCGGGTACGGTCAGCACGGTGATTACATGTTTGGTTGGGAGGGTGATTCTTTACAGAGAGCCATGGACCAGCAATGCAATGTTTTCTGTGGAACTCTCAAATCCCAAGATGTCAACACTGCGAATCGATGCACCATTCCCAGGCGTGTCAATGAGCAGATTGATCAAGGTGAGCTGGCTTTCCACCCATTCTTCTTCGTCTGATCAGCAAAGGTTACTAAGGAAATATCCAGGCTTGACCAAGCTACCAGGCAATAACCCCATTACCCCTTAATTGCCCAGAGACTGTGAAATTGAGTACCATCGTGGTCTTCAGATTTTGATAGGGATTTCACCATGAGTCATGGATTGTTGGGCACCTTGGCTTGGAACTATTTGGGGAATAGAATTGGAATGGTTAGTTCTTTTGATAAACCATAACATATATCTATACAACCCATCATCAAAACGTGTAGTTCCTATTTGGCAAATTTCTTAATGATAAAGTTCCTTTCTTACCATTGTGTTGAGTCGTTGGGCTCTGGGAGCTTCCATTGCTGTTGAACGTAATGATCTTTCTCTTATGTCCCTGTCCTATAATGTCTTACTTGGTAGAAAACTTGACTAGTTGGTCGAAAAGCAAGCCCAAGACAAAGGTTCCTAACCAGCTCACTTATAGATAGTGACTATCTATAAAGAGACAATGCAAGTAATATCTGGATTTTCATTTAACCAGGAGGCTTACACTAATACAGTTACAGGGGCACTCTCTCGATTTTGATCTCTTTAAGTATAAATACCACATTTTGAATTCATAATATGCTGTGACTATGCATTCACTCATGTCTTAACCTCCAGAGGTGTAAGCTTGAGATGCATGCCGTTCTCAGGCTTGATAGTAATAACACCCCTGGGCATCACCAATGCGTCGTCCATCGCCAGCGTCCAAGAGAAAGATCTCACCATAACAGCTAGTAGGCATCGCATCTCAGCCTTCGCGAAACCCTGGCCAATGCAACTTCGTGGCCCGTGCAAGAATGTCAGGAAATCGTAGTTGCTGGCCGCCCCTCCATTCGTATTCGGCTTCCCGTCCGTGATCCAACGTTCTGGGAGGAATTCTGCAGCATCCGGGCCCCAGATCTTTGGTGAACGATTGATGTACCAGATCGAGACGATGATATCGGTGCCCTTGGGGATGAATTGGTCTCCAATGCGTGTATCACACAGAGCCTGCCGCATGGTCATTGGCACCGTCGGGTAGAGCCGTAGTGTCTCATGCATAATTCCGTTCAGGTAAGGGAGCTGTTCCAAGATTCCGGCAAGATCAACTGCTGGAATGCTTCCGATATCCTCTGGCAAAGCCTTAGTGACTTCCTCTCTGAGCTTCTCTTGGATTTCAGGGTTCTTCGTGAGCAAGTAACATGCCCATGTGAGCGCAGAAGCTGTGGTTTCATGGCTATTTCTTTGTCAGAGATGTAACATATATGGAGACAAATGAGAGCAACATACCCTGCTGCGAGAAAAGTCAACAGCTGATCTTTCAACGCCTCGTCAGAAAAGTTATTTGACTTGATAAGAAGTGACAGAATATCGGAGTGATCATCCTCCTTCTCAGTAATGGCAACCCTTTTCTCCTGAATCATTGGCCGACAGATGTCATTTAATGACCCAGTCAAGTAGTTGAAGAGGTCGTTCATCTTCCATGGAATCAGTCGAACAAACGGAAGGCCGAGAGCCAATGACAACATAGCGAAGACAAGCTTTTCCCGGGTAGGCTCAAGAAGTGCTTCGTATATTTCCGCAAGCGGATCCTTCTTCTTCTCAACAGCATCAAACTTTTGGCCCAAGCCAGCAATGCCAATGATGTCGAGGGTAACCTTGCTCGCCCAGGTGCTCAGCTCTATGGCTGACGATCCGTTGGTAGTAGTCTCTTTATTGAGTGCCTTTGCCAATACCTCCCCTCTTGCCCACATCATAGTGTACAGCTCCTTGATATGCCGAAAATGGAAAGCAGGCGTTGAACTTTTTCGGAGGAACTTGTGCTGGTCACCCTCGACGATGATAAGTCCATCTCCAAGAATGTGCCTCAGAAACGAGCTGATTCTCTTCGGTTTCGCAAAGTCGTAGCAGTTATGGACGAGAAGGTCTGCTAGTAGTCGAGGGTTCATGATGCATATTTGGTCTCGAAGTACGTTGAGTGTTATCAAGTCTTGATCCGGGTACTGTTTCGCGAGGTCTAAGAAGAGATCACCCGACGGTCTGTCTTTGATAATGAGGGCACGATGAGCGGCACTAAAGTATGCCTACGAGAGAGGAACATTAATGTCAACTATGGCGCTATGCATATGCAGGAGAGTGTTGTTGTTGGTTAAATGTAGAGACGGGGAGAATTTGGGGCGGAGTAACTCACTTTCGGGCCCGGGATACGGCGAAGGGGACTAAACAATCTTGGGTATAGCAGCGTCCAGAAGACGAGTCCGAAGGCATAGATGATGAGCAGAATTGTCGCTACGGTGGCTAGGTGACTTTGAGTGCCGTAGTAGTTGGGAAATAGCTTGATAGCTAGAAGTGACTCTGCCGCCGCAGCGAGCGTGAGGCTGGGAAGACTAAAAAGCTGAGCTGCAATCGCCATACTGAGTATGTTGTAGTAAACAGAGATAGAGTGGTGTATTTACTTGTCTCTCGCTCGAAAGGACAACTCTGGAGGCTTTCTTAAGAATGTTATTGTTGGCTTCAAGTGAAGATCATGTCTAAGTCTATATAACGGACCATGATTCGAGATCCTAGCATAATAAGCAAGCGACGGTTAATACACCCGGTCAACTTAGACCCGAGTCTCTAAGTGCAAATGCTCCAGGCAGCACCGTGAGACGAAGACAGCATCAAATTCATCCACATCGCAACCTTACCCCAGAAACCTGTGATGCCTTTACCAGTCGACCTACCGTTACAATGGACCATAACCCCTGTCGATGTTGATCGAGGTACATTTCTGTACCAGCGAATTTTCATGTGACTAAATGTCATTACGACCACTCGAGCGCCTAAGCTAATGCAGGTCGCAAAAGGGGTCTAGATTAGGCTTAGCATGCCCTCCCACTCACTCACAGCTTCTGATGACGTCGTTTTGCTATGCCTCGGCTCCATCTCGAGGTTTCCCCGCCACGTGGACATAGCGAGCAATTACGAAAAGAAGTTACGCGTGTCTATCAACACCGACGGACGCCTGGCATTGGCTGAGCCTCCGTTGTTGATCAACTCTCAATTGTCGACCCAATTAATGTGCTTGGGGTTGAATTGCTTTCACCAGCTCTGAGATGAACTTTTCGCAACCTAAGCCGAAAATGTATAGCTCACTGTGTACTCCAACAGCTCGGTGATATCTGGAAGAGACTATGCACATGTGGGCATCTCCCAATTTACAAGAGTATGACTTGAATGGAGGCTTTCAAGACTTCGTCCCCATGAGACAATTCATCGCCTCAAACTAAATTGATCATCCTCTATCCCAAACAACACATCAAATTATCCTTTGCTACAGGAGGACAGTGCATTCACGTTCCTTTTCCTAATGGCTCCAAAGATCGTAGCAAGCCTCATTCTAGGATGCGCCTTACTAGGAGGCTATGCCAGTATGATTACAACATACCGACATGGATTCTTCGACGCACTCCGCATCTGCACCTCTGATAGTTCATTGCTTTCCCCAGAGCCATGTGTTCTGGACATGTCAGGCTCGATATCATTATTCTCCAAGACCATAACAGGCGTAGCTCCTGTAGATTCCTTGATTTACGTTCTCTTAGAGTTTTTCTCTCAAGGGCTAAGGAGTGACCCTGGCGCTAAAAGCATCGATCTTGAAGCTTTGCTCGCCTTTGGATACCTATCTGCTCAATTTGGAGGGGCTTGGTACCTGGTGGCACTTGAAGGCTTGAGGCTGGGAAACCGGGGTACGATGCTGAGTTGGTAGGTTTTGTATCTTGCTTTGAAGCTAAACAAAGTCTGACTTGTGACGCAGGACTGGGACATTCGGCATAGTATTTCAAGCAGTCACGATCACCATTATCGCCCCAATCTATTTAACGCTGCAGCTGCTGTCCTCGCCTTCCATTCTGCGGCTAAATTCCATCCTCGCCGACCCGTGCGACCTCGCCCTCTTACCAGTATCCACGGTCATATCTTACGTTATACCGACCGTTGGGCTCTCTCTTCCCTTGCTCAATATCCTCTCTCAGGAAGCCAAGTACATCGTCATCGCCCTCTGGCAGCCTTTTCCCCTATACCAGTCCGCGATCCAGGGACTGTCACATATCTTTTGCAGGACAAGACAGGGAAAGGCTCGTAACATAGCCCACATCAATCCCCGAGAGTGCAAAAAGGCTTTGAATCGAGCATATAGATTCATCACGAGCCTGACCTTGAGCGTGCACTTGGTTGTGATGGGTACTCTTCTCGTTTCTTTCACAACTAAGTCTGTTCCAACAATTTCGGCGCACCATGTGCTAGCTCTCACATCGCTTACGAGCCCTCCCACTCTGGTAATGCTGGATCCGCCCGTACCAGCAACCAGTTCGCGAGAGATTGTGGTATCTTTCTTGCGGTGGGACGTCTATTGTACGTGTGTTTCGATGCTTATCTGGTCCGGTTATCAACTATATGCGGTGCAGGGATCTCCAAGCGTTCTGGCAATGGGCCCGAAGGCATTGAAGTGGGCGTTGGTGGGTGGCCCAATTTTCCCAGCATTGATGTTTCTTTGGGAACGGGATGACATCGTGATGGACAAGTTAGAGCTCTCCAGGTCGTACCAAAAGGAAGAGTGAGGAGTGTAGTTTTGAAAGCTAGGGAAGATGGAGGGGTGCTGATAGGCGTGGAGCATTGTAAATTGCTAGGCGCAATTGGCCAAATAGCAACTGAAATCGCAAAAGCAATGACATTTCGCTATCAGATCGTTATACAGAACAGTATCCATTCACCTAAAACAACATATCAAGGGCCACTGAAGACTGATCCAATGCTTCACAGTAGCTCGGACTGGGCGAGGCCATCAGTGGACGAAGGAAAGCTTGCTCGCGCGCCCATCGATGCTCTTCGCCTCCCCTATCCATCCATCCAACCGCAGACCTGATTCCTATTGCCGAGTTCATTCTCTTCAAAATAATATCCGCCCTCTCAAGCTGGGCCGGCGTTGCATATGCGCAGTGCGAGATCAGTCTGATGGAGTGAACAATGATCATTGCAGCGGCCCCGTCGTATGGCATAGTAGTAGGCATACCACCCGGACCGATGTCACCGAGAGCATATGGCACACTGCAAAGCATATCTTGAATGGTTTTCCCCAAGTCAGCCTCGAGAACTGGGATACATTCTGCCCAGAAGGCCCCGTAGCTGCCATTTGCTGTATTGCCAGCCGACTGGAGCTTGCTGTGATATAGAACCACGGTCAACAATAGGATGAGACGCGCAGAGCGGACCAGGATGATGATGCACGCTGTCTCGGCGTCATAAAAAGTGCTTCCGGATCCCATTTTGCCCAGAGCTGTCGGCACACCACGGCCCTCAAAATTAGTTTGCCAGTATGACGCGGCCTCTTCGTCCCAGGTATAGAAGTCGTCGAGCATTTCGAAGCATTCCATTACCAAGAGGTTCTCTTCGTCTGGATCTGTGCTGCCTTGAAAAGCTGAGGAAGGGCTGCCCGCTTGATTGTCTCGTGTATCGCCCTCGATGTATTTTGCTAGACGATGGCGTATTGCTAGAGTCCTCGACATCATGGATAAGGCTCGGAGAAGAGGGTCGAAGAGGCCCATCACAGTGGCTATGGCACCAGGGTCACTATAGTTGTCGTCCTCGCGCAAAAAGGAGTAAATTTGCTGTAATAAGGTTTTTGTCAGTGGTTGACGGCTGTGACACAGAGAGCCTACTTACTAGTCGAAGAAGAGCAAGCAAAAACAGCTCTGCCCCTCTTCTCGTTCCGATCTGCCCCGGCCCTCGCCTTTCCAAGAGATAGAAAAGCCCCGGGGCGTGCTCACTGGCATCGCCTAAGCCCTCTCCGCTGATGTCCTGATTAAAGATTAGCGTTATGATCACCTCTGGATGGGAGGTGGATGAGACTTGCCTTGTAGGTACAGAGTAGCAGAATGGTCGCAATCACCCTGTCATCAATCGCCTGGTCATCCGACTTGATATTCTGTTGTAGGCTTCGAATGGCGCTAATATAATTCCTCAAAGACTGTGTTCGAAGTTCCTCGCCTCCGAGATGGTTATACGCCGCCATTTGAGATACGCTGAGAGTGGCTGTTTCGAGCATGCCATGTTTGTAATGGTCATACAGGTCGGGGAGGAAGCTGAAGTGGCCAGGGAAGCCGTCGGTATCGTCGGGAGACACGAAGCGACGGATAAAATAAAATAGCGACACGTTGTCGTACGATTCACTCGGTTGTCGAACGATGGAGACGGAAAGTTGGTCATTGGTATCTACCCTGGGACGTGCTGCTTGTGTGCATTGTTTTGGCGATACGATCACCTGGTTCTCTTCAGGTCCCGGTGGGCTTGCTGAGGTAGATGGGGCTCGTGTAGATTTGGTCTTTTGCGACGAATGACGAAAGTCGAATTGGTCAGTGTATCCAAGACACGGCTTCCCGTAGTTGTAGCATCGACGACAGGTGGGTTTCATCTCATCGCACTGCCAAAATATCTCTCATCAGCTTCTACTCAATAGCTACGAGATGAGATAATTAGTGTATATCGCCCACCTTCACCTTACGCTGGCGACATCGCAAGCAGCCTGTGTTGAAGCGGCCCGGAAAGACCATTCTGGCTAACAAGTGGAGTCGACTTAGGATGAGTCGATAAAGTCCAGGATTCTTGTGGTGAAGGAGCTCGGAGAAGATGCAGCTTGCGGACAACGGAGCGTCATTGGGATCCGGGGAAAGCTGAAAGACAATCACGTAATCGCATGCTAGCGAACGCACGAGCACAGTCACATTGCCAAACCCCGCAAAGGACGTGAGGTTGCATCCGAGCTGAAGCAGGATCAACATCATTAGCGTAGACAGGGGTGAGGAGGGCCAGGAGCTAGGGGAGGTCGAGGCCATGTGCTGCGCCTGTTGAGAGACCAAAAAACAAATCACTTCTTGATCGTTGCCTTGACTTGGTTTGGTTTAGCTTGCGACCGTCTTGTTCTGTGTCCAGCTTTGGACCTCGGCTTGACCGACTTCTCAACGCGTTGGGTTCCTCGTCACGATCGAGAGAAACAAGGCTTCGAGGCGAGCAGAAGATGTTCATCTAAGTGAAGGGTTTTCCCGTAAAGTTTGTAAATTTGAGTATCTCTTCCAAACTCGATGCTATCATAGCCCACAAGCCCACTACAGACATATCAACTCAACCACTCTAAAATCCCGACAGCCATGTCTTCTTTGCTCTACTCCCCTGCGATTGAATATGTTTTACGACTAGGTCGAATTATTTCCTCTCCCTTCCTAACGGCTCCTCTGCTTCTTGCAGTCATATATGCTCCTGAAGCCGTTCGCGATGCTCTTGCTCCCATCGTCGACAAGCTCCCAGACCATGTCGCGTCATCCCTGAACCTTGCAACGGCTCGGACAGTCCTGCAAATCTTGGTTGGTCTTGGCGTTCTTAGGCAGATCAACGAGACACTTAATACCATGGCACACAATTCTTGGCGCTTAACAGCCAGCAAAGGCTGGAACTGGCCTGACGAAATTGCCGTCGTCACCGGCGGCTCCAGCGGAATTGGCAAGAGCATTGTCGAGAAGCTCGTTAGTCTTGGTGTTCGCACCGCCGTCTTAGATGTCCAAGACCTTCCGGGGGACCTCAAGGCGAATCAACGGGTCTCCTTTTACCGCTGTGACGTGACTTCCACCGAGTCCGTGGCAGAAGCTGCCAACGCTGTTCGCCGCGAACTTGGACATCCATCCATCCTCATCAATAATGCCGGCATCACGCAGCCAACACCAATCCTCAAGATGCCCGAGTCGTTTCTTCGCAGAATCTTCGGCGTCAATCTCATGTCTCTGTGGTTTACCACCCAACAATTTCTGCCACGCATGATCCAGTTGAACAAAGGACATGTAGTCACGGTGGCAAGCATTGCATCTTTCGTCGGTCTGGCTACTGCCGCGGACTACTCGGCCACAAAAGCTGGAGCCTTGGCTTTCCATGAATCTCTGGTATGCGAGCTGAAGCAATATTACAAAGCTCCGAATGTCTTGACAACCGTTGTTCATCCTAATTTTGTTAGAACTCCCCTTGTTGAAGATTTCGTGGATCGATTGGAAGGCTCTGGGGTTCGCCTGTTGACTCCCGACCAAATTGCCATCGAGGTAGTCAATCAGATTAGAAGCAAGCGTGGCGGGCAGCTAATTGTTCCAAACTCGGCTTCCGTTATTTCTGGTATTCGAGGGTGGCCGACGTGGATCCAAGAACTCCTTCGCGATGTCATTGGAAAGGGAGCGGTACGCCAGTAACAGGGTCGGGGAAGATTATGTGTGAATTAACCATACTTATTCGATGCAAGCCCAATTCTATCATAGATATAGCCTCCTCTCCCATTTTATACACATTCTGTACTGAATGTCTTTGAAGAAAAGGCGTTTGAGATATCTGAAGGACCGCGAAGTTGAAGCTGAACCCGTATGTGAGGGCATCAACAAAAAACTCCTTTATACACTAGGAGCCAATAGATACCATAATAAGCCCAGAATAAATAATAGCATGTACCAGATTTGAGGATAACTCAGTATTTCTTCGTAAGTTCTTAGCAGCTATCTTCAGGGCTGGAAAGTATGCTGAGGCTCTCAGGTGTGGTGGTATAAATAGGTCGTGAATGCCCTCCGCACCGTCTCTGGTTCTGCCTTTCTCTTCACATCCCCTTCCACCATATATACTAGCCACAAGTTTCAGCAACTTACTTAAAGAGATTCACTCACGACGCTTCATGATGGCTGCTGGCTCTACCTTGAGGGCACTTTTTATCCACCTCTGGGTCCTACTGTGCTTGCCATGGGCACTGTCTCATTTTATTTTTGATGCCACCCTCTGCCTTGTTCCTTGGACACGCCCTTCCCGGAAATGGTCACTGAACCAGGCTATCCGCATGCGTATAGTCAGACTATTGCTGTTGTACTGGTCCGTCACGAAGGCTGGAGACAGACTGCACCTCCGCCAGGGACGAGAGAAGAACCGATTCGAAGTCATTGCCCCAAGGCCCCTCGAGTCGTACAGGGGAGCCTTGGCGGATACTGCCATCCAGCCTATGCAATTGGGTATGACTTGGACGCCATCACGACCGCCCCCTGCTGCGTTAGTTGGCCCCGATATGGTTGTTGCGCTGCACTTTCACGGAGGCGGCTTTGTCATTGGCAACGGCCGCGACGAGGATACTGGATATCTGGCTCAGACTCTCATACGGCATATGGGCTGCACTCATGTTTGCACGCCGCAGTACCGCCTCTCGAGCGGCAAAAACGGACAATTTCCTGCGCCCATTCAGGACTCTCTCACAGCATACCTCTGCCTGCTCAAAACGAAGGGTATCCCTGCTAGCCAGATCATTCTGTCTGGCGATTCAGCAGGAGCGAACATGGTACTCGCACTGGTGCGATACATTCACCAGCACGGTCAGCTCGATGAGATTCCGCTCCCTAAGGCAGTTACCCTTTGGTCACCTTGGGTGGATGTAAGTAGTGCTCTCGAGCAAGACTTAACGCGGTCACCCAACTACAAGACGGACTATCTCAACAGGCAATTCGGCGCATGGGGGGCCTCAACGGTCTCTGCATATGGTGCCATCGATCCGTCGGGCCCATATCTGTCGCCTTTACGTCATCCCTTCCAACTCAAGTCAAGCCTTCCTATGTATGTGAATGCGGGAGAACGCGAGGTGCTTTGTGACGATATCAAGGAGTTTTGTCAACGCTACAGGAAGCACGGATGGTTGATTCATCTGGATATTTCCGAGGGATGCCCCCACGACATCCTGTTGCTGGGACCTAGGGCTGGGTTTGGAGCCGAGGCAGAGGAGGCAGCAAGGCGTGCCAAAGACTTCCTATGCAAGAATGCGGGTGTCAATCTTGGTGGTTATCACCGGAAGGGGGCTTTGTGAGCAGTGACGCGGTTGCGGTTCAGGTACCACGTCGATGGCCCAGTTGGTTTAGGCTTCAGCGAGAAGTCACTCGTAGCATAGTACATTCATTCACATGAAATCTGAATAACGGAGTGCTGTCTATGTGCAATGACGTACGCATCCTCTCGGCATCTCCAATGGTCGATCTGATGGTCGCCAGCGGACTGCCGGATTAACAAAAGAATCCTTGCTATGCAACTTTGACAGGTCATGAAGTGGTGGGCATGGACACCCTGGCGAGCACGACTTTCTCCTTGCAAGCGGATGTCTACTCTAATCCAGTACATAGAGATACATCGAGCGACTTTCCCCGCACCTTGGGTATTTAGGTCCAGGGTGTGGCTCCAAATGTTCCCCTTTGTGGTTTAGCTTGCGATCTCGTATCAGTTCCGCCAGGATTCGTGGTGGAACGACCATCATATTGATATCCACATTGCCAATTACGCATATCATCATGTCTAGGGTACCAGATCGTTACCACGCGATGGACAAGACTGGCAATATTGCATGTGATGACCCGTTCCGACATCTAGTGACAAGCTCAACTCCCGACGGGAGACAAATTCCACCAACACGTCCGTGTGTTTTGATGTTTTCTCGCAAGCTAAGCCGTAAATCGGGTTCCCATACGATGTGGCATGATAATCCAGAAAATATGTCTGCGAGGTGCCGAGGTTTCCTGCACCACGAACCTGTCGTGGCTACGAAAGCTGTGGAAATATTACCTCGTGGCCGACCTCTGGTAACATTCAACTGCAACATAACTTCTGCTTCGCTTATGTTAGAAACCCACCTATTTACACGAATACCTGAAGATTCCTATAACAAATTACTTTGGCCAACTGCATTGACTTGCCATGGACAGCCAGTCGGACGAAATGAGCTCTTTCGACAAGATTGGCGACAATCTGTCATTCGACGTCGTCATCATCGGCGCAGGCATCTCCGGAATTAACGCCGCCTACCGCATCCAAACCGAAGGACCTTCCGATGTGTCCTATGCTATCCTCGAGGGTCGAGACTCGATCGGGGGCACATGGGATTTGTTCAAGTATCCCGGCATTCGATCCGACTCGGACATGTTCACTTTTGGCTTCCCATGGAATCCATGGAAACACAACGAAACTCTAGCCGCCGGCGACAGGATCAAAGACTACATGATCGACTCCGCGAGATCAGTAGGCATCGACCATCACATCTGCTACAATCATAGTGTTTCTGAGGCCCACTGGCACTCAGAGAAGAGGATGTGGGAACTGCAAGTGGCTCGACCCGGAGATGACTCGCCGGTTGTTTTTCAGGCCCGATTTGTCATACTCGGTACTGGCTACTATGACTACCAAACGCCACTCCAGACCACCATTCCAGGTATCGAGAACTTCAAAGGGAAAGTCATACACCCTCAGTTCTGGCCCGAGGACTACGACTACACAAACAAGAACGTAGTTGTCATTGGAAGTGGCGCCACTGCTATCACAATTGTACCGTCCATGGCCGACAAAGTGAAACGCATCACTATGCTACAAAGAAGCCCAGGTTATATTTTCCCGCTGCCCTCAAATAGCTTCTTTACGGCACTTCTTTTCACCGTCTTGCCTGCCAGTATGGCACACTTTCTCAACCGGCTTTTGTGGCTCTTCAAGAGCTATTTAACGACACTTCTCTGCAAGTCCTGCCCTGGGCTGGCGAGAAAAATTATCAAATATATCACTGTCAAGCAGCTTCCGCCTGACGTTAGCTGGGACCCTCACTTCAAACCCCGCTACAACCCATGGGAGCAGCGGTTCTGCGCCTGCATGAACGGTGACTTTTTCGCTGCTATCCGATCGGGCAAGGCAGATGTGGTTACAGATAAGATCAAGACTATCGCCGAAGACCGCATCGAGCTTGAGTCTGGAGAAGCGTTGCACCCAGACGTTATTGTCACCGCGACAGGTCTGAAGCTTCATTTCGGCGGAGGCATCAAGTTCGTGATCGACGGGGAGGCCTTCAGCGTGGCGGACAGGTATGCTTGGAGAGCGGCCATGCTTCAAGATGTCCCAAATCTACTCTTTGTAACAGGCTACGAGAATGCGTCCTGGACATTGGGGGCGGATGTCACCTCACGGCTCTTTGTTCGTATTCTCAACAGGATGCGAGAACGGAACGTGACCACCGTGGTGCCGCGAATGGTTGTATCGAAGAACATGCCGGTCAAGCCCATGATGACCCTGTCTTCTACCTACTTGAAGAACGCCGGTGCTGTGTTCCCAAAGGGCGGCTCAGGGCCATGGAGCCCCAAGTCCAATTATTTTTCAGACATGGCTGGGGCGAAATGGGGAGACATATCTACGGATTTAGAGTACTTGTGACGAACAGCGTCGGCCCAATGGCCATTCTTTGCATAATTGAGCTAGAAACGTAAACAGTTGATATCATATCTCTATCAGTCCCCTCTTTAATCTGTATCACTTCTATTTTTCAGAAGCATATTCCAATCTTGATTGAAAACCGCTTTCAGCATCTATAGACTCGCAGTAGGCAGGAATAGTGTGAAGAGTATCTGAGGAAGGACAATTGGAATTGCTGAACCCACATCTCTTTTTCCTCTAGTGTTCAGCAAACGACTTTGTCAGGATCCCCGTATATCGGCCATTTTCGGCTGCGCAGAGAAAGAGCCCTACATTCCGAGGTAGCTGTTGTAGATGAGTGGATGACGTCTTCCTACCGGGTCTTGGTCAAACTCGGCATCTTGGCCGGCGCGGGGTATACTAGCTCCATATCGCGCGGCTTGCGAGCCCTGCATACGTCGATGATGTATAGTGGCAAGTTAGATAGTCATCGTGGGGTTGTCATCGTGGAGTTTAACAGTGTTTCCTAATTGAGGACCACCTTCCGAGACGATGATAGTCGCATTCTATACCACTCAGCTGACCACAGGATTGGTATTGATTCCGCTGTTAAGTTGCTCTTACTTTCCCAACTCCGGTATAGAGGCTCGAGAAATTGCTGAAAGCTTCTTTTCACACTTGGAATCCACAGCTAGTCTGGCTGTCTTCGTCCATAGCACAGTTATTTACTCATCACCCTGCATCTCTCAGTCCCAGCTCCCTATTAACAGCATTGTTTCACTGAGATCTTTTGTAATGCCTTCTTTTACTCACATTTCAAATCAACCCGTGCTAGCTATCAGCACACTAGATCCCAGAATGTCTCTTCTTTCTGAACCAGGCTCTTTGGGCAACTTGACTATTGAAGAGGAACGCAAGCTTCAAGAGGCATGGGTGCACTTACTCCGACTATGCGAGACTCAGAACATCAGTCATGGCACGCCAGACAAAAGTAGAATATTTCTTCAAAACCTTGACAACAAATCTCCTGAGATCTTCAAGCAAGGCTTATGGGACACAATTCTTGTAGACCATCCTGATGCAACCGTTCTTCGCTTTCTTCGAGCCCGCAATTGGGATGTCGACGAAGCTGTCAACATGCTTGCATCTGCAATCAACTGGCGCATTGAAAGACGAATCAACACCAACCTTAACGAAGAAGGGGAAAGTGTCGGTCTGAAGAAGACACTGACCGCGGATGAAGAAGCATTCATCAGGCAGTACCGTTCTGGGAAAAGTTATGTCAGAGGAACTGACAAAGATGGCCGTCCAGTCTACATCATCAAGGTTCGGCTTCATGATCCTAGCAAGCAGTCAGCTGCCGCCATGGAGACATACATCCTGCACAATATTGAGATGCTCAGGATCATGTCGAGAGACGCTCACGATAAGGTCTGTCTTATTTTTGATCTCACCGGCTTTGGCTTGCGAAACATGGACTTCCATGTTGTCAAGTTTCTGATTCAGACCCTGGAGGCTCGATATCCAGAGACTCTTGGCATTGTCCTTGTTCATAACGCCCCATTCGTGTTTTGGGGTAAGTAATAACAATCTAGCAATCGTTCTACGTGCGCTAATCCGATTCAATAGGTATTTGGAATGTCATCAAACATTGGCTTCCCCCAATAATTGCCTCAAAGATTCATTTCACAAGTGGCAATAAAAGTTTAGCCAACTTCATCTCTATGGAGAACCTGCAGACATGCTATGGTGGTGACGATGCTTGGGAGTACAAGTTCGTTGATCCAGAGCCAGGTGAGAATGAAAAGATGCAGTCAGAGGAGGAGAAGGACAAAATTCAAAAGGAACGAGACCAACTGGTGAACCAGTTCCATCGATTGACGGCGGAGTGGGTGTCTCTGGAACCAGAGTTCGACCTAGGCAAGGGAAAGAAAGCCGAGAGAGACGGGTCCGTGAAGCAGCTTAAGTCGAACTTCTGGAAGCTGGATCAGTACATTAGGGCGACAACGTACTACCATCGCGTCGGTGTGATCAACAGACACGGTGAGGTTGACTTCAAAGCGGCAAATTAATCAGCATAATCATTAGATCTGTGTAGTAATTGATTTTCTTGTTATTCAGTATATATAAATACAACCGTCATAGATTAAATGCGACTTCACCACATAGAATTATGCAATGAGTATCACAGCGACACCAACAATTTAAATGGCTCTTTGTGTGTAGATCAGTCCAAGCGTGAGCTGATGCTGGAAATTCGCGGCGTCACTGTCACACTATCATCCTGGTAAGCTTTCAGCCATTGATTTGTTCTCCAATAACCGCTTTTTGCACTAAGACGAGCTCGTTTTCACCTTTGGAGTGTTCCAGACTCTTGAAATTGCGGGGCGAGGCACCTTTTGTCACGCCAAAAGTGCGCGGGACTGTGCAAAGACGGTCGTAGCCCCTATGTAGCTTGGCCTTGGATGGTGACCTGTACCCAATACGAGATAGCTTGCGAGCTGCATGGAGGCAACCTTACGCTAACAAGCGTAAGGATCAACTACATACTACCAATCCCAGCTAGATCTCCCTCCCCGCGTTCTTGGCCGAGACAATTATGGAGCCAAGGAACGAAACGTGGGGAAGTGGGGGGGGGATTGGCAGGAGTCTTCTCAAGTGCTAATTGATATGCTATGATTGGGTTAAATGTAAGGCCGTGTATAAGCCATAATGAGGATAGCCCACCTCAGCAACATCGGTCTTCTTCCAACTTCGCAGCAGCCCTCCCGCAACGATGCGGTTCTACCAGTTACTTGTTACGGCATTGGCGCCGCTCAGTCTTGCGGCTCATGACACGCCCAAGACCGTTCCGCGGACTGAGCTGGAGCTCGTCGAGCTCCTGTCAAAGCACAATCTCGCGCTCGTTCCTCGATCGGAGCTCACAGATGCGCTCAAAGAGTTCAACGTGTTACTCAAAAGCAACCAGCTGCATCGGTCGCCAGTTTTGGTCAAACGCCAGAATAACAACACGACCAGCTCAGACTCCAGCGGACTTCTCTCAATCCCTGGCCTAGACGATCTTGGCAATGCTATCAGCGGTCTCATCAGCACCCTGGGAGATCTGCCGGGCCTGCTGAAAGCGCTTCAGGGCTTGCTCACATCTGAGTTCCTTCAGGCCTTTCATGATGCCATGGTCTACCTCGCTGCAACCTTGAAACCACCCGCGCCGACCCAGATCAGGGCGCTCCTGGATTTGGTATCCAAATTAGACCTCGAAGGTCTCGTCAATGAGATCTCAGGCATCGATCTTCCGGGCATCGTCAACAAAGTGCTAAAGCTTCTAACTGACGGAAACCTCAACAACATTGACACTTTACTGTCGAATGGCGCCGCCCTTCTGACATCGAGCTTTGTCAATGAGACCCAGTCACTTATCGGCAACGTTTCACCCTTACTCACTGAGTTGTCTCCCTTGATCAAGAAGATTACAGGGCTTGACCTCGATGGCATTCTCGACGCCTTGAGTCCTCTGCTCAAGAAGGATGCGATTGAAGGCGTTGTTGAGCTGGTCGACAGCGCGCAGACCTTGCTCTCGCCCACCTTTGTCAACCAGACTCAGTCGCTTGTTGCCGATGTATCACCTCTGCTAGGCGACCTAAAGCCTTTACTTCAAAAGCTTACAGGCCTTGATCTCGAAGGGGTGCTTGATGCGTTAGATCCGTTGCTCAAGAAAGACTCAATCGAGGATATTGTTTCCTTAGTCAAGAATGCTGGAGCCCTACTGTCACCTAACTTTGTCAACCAAACACAATCCCTCATCGAGAACGTTGGCCCTATTCTCGGCGATATCTCACCACTCTTGAAAGAACTTACGAAGCTTGACCTTGAGGGACTTTTGCAAGCACTTCAGCCACTACTTACCGAGGACTCAGTCAAGGGAATTGTGAGCCTGGTGAAGAATGCCGGCGATCTCCTGACAGCGGATTTCGTCGATGAGATCCAAAAACTCATCAAAGACATTGCACCCCTACTCTCAGATCTTTCTCCGTTCCTAAAAGAGCTCGTCAAATTAAATCTTGAAGAAATCCTGACAGCAGTGAAGCCACTTCTCACAGGAGACTCGATTGACGGTATTGCGAGCCTACTGAAAAACGCAGAGGGCCTCTTGACGCCCAAATTTGTCAACGAAACGCAAGCCCTTATCGGTAGCGCTTCGCCATTGCTTAATAAGCTGTCTGGCATTGACATTGAGGGAGTATTGGATGCCTTGAGCCCTATCCTTAGTAAGGAGAATATACAGGGGCTGGTGGGGCTTTTGAAGAATGCAGAGTCACTCTTAACGAAAGACATCGTCGAGAGCGTCAAGTCACTACTGTCCAAAGCTGCGCCATTGATCGATAAGCTCTCTGAAATTGATCTGACAGGGGTCCTCGATGCCCTTGGACCAATCTTAACCAAGACCTCTATTCAAGGCATTGTTGAGCTCTTGGCAAATGCCGAGTCTTTGTTAACAAAAGATGTGGTCGAGAGCATCAAGTCGCTGCTGTCAAGCGCTGCGCCATTGATTGATAAGCTCTCTGACATTGATCTAGCGGGAGTCCTCGATGCCCTTGGACCAATTTTAACCAAGACCTCTATTCAAGGCATTGTTGAGCTCTTGGAAAATGCCGAGTCTTTGTTAACAAAGGATGTGGTCGAGAGCATCAAGTCACTACTTACAAGCGCTTCTCCGTTGATCAACAGCCTTTCAGACATCGACCTTCAGGGAGTGTTGAGCGCCCTGTCGCCCCTCCTGACCAAGGATTCTATCAATGGCCTATTGAAGCTCCTGGAGAACGCCGAGTCTTTGCTGACAGAAGATGTTGTCAAGAGCATTAAGTCTCTCCTGACAAATGCAAATCCGCTTATCGCCAGCTTAGGCGGTCTCGACCTTCAGGGAATTCTTGAGGCATTAGCGCCACTCCTGACTAAAGACTCGATCAAAGGTTTGGTAACCCTTCTTGGCAATGCCGAAAATCTCTTGGCAGCAGACTTTGTATCTCAAGTCAAATCCCTCATTTCAAAGGCCGTCGCGCTTCTAGAAGGTCTCGATAAGGCTGGCCTCCAGGGCTTGCTTGATCAAGCTGGCCCACTGTTGAATGAGATCAGCAAATTGGATCTCGCCAGTTTGCTGAGCGCCGTGCGCCCGCTGCTTACGGAGGAATCAATTACTGGCATTATTGGCCTTCTCGGCAATGCTGAAGATCTTCTCACCAAAGATTTCGTTTCAGAAACGAAGTCTCTAATCTCAAATGCCTCGCCACTTCTTGCCAGTCTGAGTGATGCTGGCCTGGCCGAGCTACTTAGCCAGGCTGGCCCTCTCCTCGAGGAGATCGGCAAGTTGAATCTCGCCAGTTTGCTAAATGCCGTGAGCCCCTTGCTCACCGAGGAATCAATCAACGGCATCATTGGCCTTCTCGGCAATGCTGAATCCCTTCTGAGTCAGACGTTTGTGTCTCAAGTGGGAGAGCTCATTGAGGACGCGACACCTGTAAGTACAGTCATGCTATTTTGGATTCGATCTTCGACTCACTGACTTCTCTAGCTTGTCGCGACTGTGGCGGATCTTGTCCATGCCGTGCTTAAGCAGTTGATGGGCAAAACATAATATTAGTATAGGAGGAAACAGTGACTATAATGATGTGACGATATGGACAAAGCACAATGAGCAGTTTATTAATATGGATGCGATATATTTAGTACACGATACCCCTAAGGCAAATTAATAGTGTTTGATAAGTGTTTATTTGACACATATCTATGTGTTTGAATATATTACCCTAGACCCGTGCTTCACCTTTGAACAAAAGCCTGGCATTTTACAATAGATGAAATATATGTGATTGACAGCGTCGTGCCTTTCAGGAGTTAGAAGTTGATGATAAAAACAGTGTTATCGAATAGCTCAGCGCCTATCTGGAAACGTTGGCTAGAGGAGTTGATTTGGCTTGAATGATTTACTATGGGTCGATGCCTCGGTTTGTACGAAGAAAGCTGGGTTGCAATAACTCGCAAGCTAAACTTTTTGGGGCTCTTGCAGCAGGTTTCTTGGCCACGGCTTCCGGCACCAGCATGTGATGGAGTGAGGAGGCTTTGTGGTAGCTCAGGTTTATCACACTCGTTTAGGTCTGGAGTCTTGTGATCAGCTTTCGTATCTGATTCCCCTGTTCATTAGCGCGGGAACCCCGCACAGTGATCCGCGGATCTTTTCCGCCCCCAGGATGTGCAAAGGTGGACCTACTAAATGAAGCCCTTCATTATCCTTGTAAAGTTAGTGTAATTGTGAGGATGAGTAGTGTTTTCTTTTCACCTAGTATTTGGTGGGGAGTCAGCACGGCCCACTACCTACTTATCCTTGCTCTTGCTCTCTATTTTTCATCTTTCAACTCATCACCCCTCGGCATTATAGGTTTTTGTCGCCACTTCAAAGAACATAATTCACTGTTGTCCTTTGCGAGGTGTAGAGTCCATTCAAAATGACAGAGAAGGAGAGCACTGCCGCAGGCGGGCGTTCTTCACCTGGGCAGAGGAGAGGTAGCATACATAGCGCTCCGGATCAGGACACTCAGAGTTATGAGGCTTCACTCGAAGACCATGCTCCTGACAAGAAGGCTAGTCCAGTCAATAGCAAAAGAGAAAAGGCCAAGCGGCATTTCAAGCGCTGGAAGTGGTGGTACCTGTTGGCATTTATTATTTTGCTCGCCATTCTACTCCCGTTACTGTAAGTCCGAAAGCCACAGGCCAATAGCCTATTAGGGGCATTCTCTAACCGCGAGCCACACTAGATTCAAGGTTATTATTCCAGCTATAATTCAGAACATCCTCAATGGCCAGAAGCTGCCAATAGACGGCGGCGCTCTCCAGGCGCTTTCGCCAACGCACGTTAACATGAGCCTTCTCACGTCTCTAAACACGCCGCTGGGAGTGAAACTTGACCCTGTGGACCTCTACCTGTATAACAAGGAAACGAACCCTGTCTCTCCATTCTTCAAGCTTCGTCTCCCAGAGCTGCACATCAATCATCGAACGGACGTTATCGTGACGAACCAGACTCTATTGGTGACCAATGAAACTGAACTCCTCATTTGGTTCAATCAGTTCTTTGACCGGCCCAAAGTGGAGCTATCTCTCAAGGGAGACCCAAACATTTTCCTCGGTATTCTGAGCTACAAACGCCACCTTGACAAGGCCATCGAGGTGCCATCCCTAAATTATCTGGACGGTTTCGGGCTCGTGGACCTGGATTTCATGCTCAGGTCAAATGACACAAAGTTCAATATGAAAGGCAATCTCAACATCCCAAATTCTGGAGCGCTCTCACTTGGACTAGGTAACTTGACATTCAATTTGGAGTCCGGGCCAACCAGACTCGGCCTGGTTCATTTATACGACGTTCAACTAAGGCCCGGAAACAACACTGTGCCATTTGACGGGAATTTCTTCTTTGACGAGCTGGTACCGAATCTGTCAGAGGTCCTTGATAGCCAGAAAGAGTGGCTAAGCAATGGCTACTTCAAATTCAACGCCACTGGAAACTCAACTATTGTCAACGGCCAGCACATTAAGTACATTGAAGGAGTTCTGAACCAGAAGCATATCGGGTTCACAGTCCCGGTCGTCAGTCTGTTAAGCGATGTTATTGGTGGCCTACTGGGAGTAGACCAAGGTTCTCTTCTGAACATTTTCGGCGGAGCTCTTGGAAACTCTACTCTATTTGAACAGTTACTAGGACATTGGGGAGACGGGAATCAGGCAACTAATAATACAACCACACGAAGCATACTAAAGAGAGGTAAAGGTAAAAGGCCATGGATGTATAATCTTTTGAAGCTGGGATTAAGGAATAAGAGGACATAAAGAGACAATTGACCTTAAATATGCTTCTAAGTTTTTAAGCAGTTTTTTAATATATCACCACCACATCAGGTAGATTGTAGGCAGTCGCCAGGACACAGATGCGTATAACACGGGCACATTGTGAGTCACTTTTCCTTAAACAAACTCCATACCCAAGCTTTGATATGAATTTTACGACCGTGACTCACCTATTTGAGACTTCGCGAAAGTCTAACCGCCTATGCCTTTGATACTCACCATTAAAGGCGGCTTGGTGAGCCCACGGCGTTTACCACCACAACCAGCCAGTCTAGAAAGCTAATTGCTGCGTGACAGAATAAAGCCTGTATTATCTATTGGCGTTGAGGGCATAGCCCAGTATCCCTTTATCGAGGCGTTGGCTACCGGTGCAATGAATACATGAGAACTTATTCCTCCTCCTGAAGTATTAGGCGATCTCCAGTTAATGGCCGTGGCATCTACATCCAGCCGGGCCGTTCAGAATTAAAACGTGAACACCAGAAGCCCTTCGCAGTGCCGGACGGGTACTAGTGCAGCTATGAAAGCCTATTTTGAGTTACAAAACAAATAGATACATTAGCTCCATTCACCCCGTAGGTGCTTTTGAACTATCCCGATTTTCTCTCAGTTGAATAATCTCGTTGGTTGCCGTCAATTAAGGATATCTATGATCTCCGCCAAACCCTGCCTATCCTCTTCCACTGTCCAGGGCTTGTACCAACCAACCCCCGACATTGTCAAGCCGCCCTCAAAATCTGTGATCCAAGCGTTGTCATCCTCGTCTATCAAGACGCTCTCTGCGCTAGCAACGCCCCATATAACGCCATTGCTATGCAGCGTGCCTAGTGACCTACTATTCTGCGCCGCCCAGCGTTGTCTCAGTTCAGGAGAGCTTTTGGCGGCCATGGCCACCGAAAGCACACCCTTGTCGTCAATCCAGGTGAACAGCATTCCTACAACGCGATCGGCCTCCATGACGACGCCGTGCAGGCGGCAGATGTATGTCCCCGGAGAAGGGGGTATCTGGGCCTGGATTACTTTCTTCAGCACATTAATTTGCTTCTTTGCGAGCGCCCGGTGGTATATGTATTTGAAACTCCTGTAGAAGCAGTCGACATGCTGGCCATCGTGGTCCTTTATAATGACGCGCCTAGGGAGTTTGATCAAGGTATCTTCGGGCCGATCGTAGCATAGTTGAACCCCAGATGGAGCAAAGCATCGAGTCGACCGATCAAGCTCGGCTAGAAAGTCGCTGTTCACCCTAACGAGGGGAGGCACCCAGCCAGGTTCCTTGGTGTCAAGCTGCTTGGGCTGCAGCTCATCATCCACGGCAGCGAGGGTGCAGACAAAGCACTGTTGGGGGGATAGGTATTGAGCCAGAGTTGGTCTCTCGACGACGGAGGGATCCGAGGATGCTATTAGTGGAAGAATCAAGGGCTTAAAAGCTCTAAGCACCCAGTCATGCGCATCCACCTCGCTGAGATCGAATCCTCCTTCGCTGTACTTATTTACCTCCAGACACCTGAAATATTGTTGCATGATGCTAGGAGATCGTATGAACCTGGTGGGGCAGATATAACAATAGAAGACGTAGCCACAGGTTGATCTAATGACCAGATGCCAGTCTTTCTCAGACCCTCGAAGTTTGCGATGAGCAATATCATAGAGCGCACCCTGTGTCATGGTTTTGGTGGTGCTGGGAAGCAGAGTTGGGTTGTTTCTTTGGTTATGGGAAAGCACCATGAGCGAAATTAACGCTCTCACTGAGACTACGAGACTACGTAGCTCCGGATGTGTCTGGAATAAGTAGGCAGTATTAAATGAATTCAGCTGAAGACATGGCTTGTATCTGAACCCAGTACATGGGCAACTTGCTTCACATAATGTCCGCATCTCGTTTCGAACAGTCGAGAAGAAGAGCGGCGGAACAAGTCACTGGGCCGAGTAATTCCCCAAAGTTTCGTCATCGAACTAAACGTCGCCACCAAAGGCTTGTGTCACATCAACGAATATGATGGCGTCAAGGGTGCCATAGAGCTCAGGCAAATGTACTCCATAGAACAACTATTCCAGCGTCTAACATGATGTGTGCGATAAGGAATGGGTGAGTATGAGCCATCCCCGTAGTAAAGCAATGATGACTAGAAAGCAAGAAGGGCTTCTCGGGTAACAGCTATCCCTTTCAATTCAAAAGACCTCCTCAATTATCCCACAGCGATGCCAAATGTGACACAATCACTCCTACTCTCCGAGGTATTATCAAAAGTGAAATAACAGGGTGCTCATATATATCTTCCTTCTCCTCTGGACGATCCATGCGTAAACTTGATATTTCAGCCCCTGCCTCATTTGTACCAGACGATGATTCCCTTCTTGGCACCCCCAACTCGAAGTGCTCAGAAAGGGAATGAGATGACGCAAGGAAACTTGCGACCGATTCTGTTCTCGAGAGAGTTGAGGACCAAGTTCCACACATTGAGATCAATGGCCAGGCTGACGTGGCCAACCAAGTCAAGAGGACAGTAATCTTGCACAAAGATGTTGCTGACACCAGTTTCTTTGACAAAAGCACTCGACGGCGGGACAACCGTACGATCGTTGCGAGAGGCGATGACGGTCACCTTGTTGCCGGGCTGGACCACAGCTCCGGAGTTCAGCTTCATGACGGCAGGCCCGCCAGGTATCATATCATTGCACGCGTCGCAGCCGATTTTGTCCAGCACTTCGTTCACAAGCGGCCTGATGCCAAGTGTATCGGCAAGGGCGACCAGACCGGAAGAGTCGGTCCCGTGCGTTGGGGGAGCAATGGCGATGATCTTGTCGACTCGATCGGCGATGGCAGCGAACTTGGGCAAGTACAGAGACTGCAGTCCTCCCTCGGAGTGGCCGACAATATCGACCTTTGGTGCACCAGTCTTGTCCAGCACGTTCTTGATGAAGTCGGCGATCTCGACAGAGGACTCGCTTACGGCTTTGAGTCCGCCCAAAGGAATGAGGGGGTACTGGCCATAGGTCAGCGAGAAGGTGCAGAAGCCTTGGGGCCGGAGCCAGGCTTCAAGAAAGTTGAGGTCTGAGTTCGCAGTTGCGAACAGGCCATGGAGGGCTATGACGGGGTTAGGATACTTGGTGCTCCGGCAGCTGAAGTCGTTGGTGGAGGAAATTAGTTTCGAATCAATCGCGCGAGGAGTGAGGGGGCTTGCAGTTGCTGCCGAAGCAGCGAAAGTGACGAGGAAGGACGGGAGACGCATTGGAATGGGGTTGAGAACGCGAAACTGGAGTTGATTGCAATGAGGACTCATGAAGAAGGCGATGGGCTTGGATGAGTTATGTACTCAAGGTTTCGTATACTGTGAGAATGACATCCGCTGTAGCATAGGAGCTATGATCCTGCGATCGAGTGGTGGGTTCTGGACCACAATGCACCCCGCGTACTAGCTTCCGACTAAATCTCACTCGACCCCGGGTCGACGTCGAAGCTGAGGTTTTTATGGAGAGTCCGGGTGCTAGTGCTCATGGCTCCGCGCGCTGTGATGAAATTCCCAACCCCATGAGGTCGTGATTTGTTCCTCGTGCATAGCCTGAGCACACACTCTATGCTGAGCACATGTTGCTCCCAAGGATGAGTTGGCCTCGGCTGATACCCCAGACTACATATGATTCGCCTTTTTGGCTTCCGGTCTAGCGCCACCTATGGGACTTTTGCCCAGCGAACGCTGCCGGATCGATGTCGGACGGAAAGCCTCAACGTCACAGGCCTTCCATACCAACCCCCGGCCGCAAATTTGAACCACGCAGGATGCTGGCGGGGATGGGTCCCAAGATCACAACATCGTGAGGAAGACCGGATTGTTTTAGTGGATTCATACTACGTCGTATCCATGTGTCTTTGGCGTGTAGCAAAGCAGGTAGGAACGCTCTGAAGGGCTGAAAGTTTACTAATATTTCTGGTTCAGAGGATGTACGGAAAAGAGACGACATGTCTAGCAAACTCAGGTAGCCTCTCATTGAATATAAAGCATCTACTAATCTCTAGTGAAGCTACGGCGGTCCGACAGGAGAACCAAGCAAGTTTAGAAATGCCTCTAGGAGAGTCTTAGACAGCAATTTGGTGCCCTTGAGGTCCAGAAGCGAGGAAATCAACGTTGAAGTAGAACACTGTACTGGACCTGGTCCACCGTTCATGATATCCTTGAGCCATACAAGTGATTTGCCGACACCGAGCAGAGCGAGTGAGCCATGGTCGGACAGCAAATCACGGTCATATTTGACTCTGGCTCCTCCCGCGCAGTAGTTTCTCACCAATGCATCAGTCTCCTCGACGGGGCTGACTTCATCTCGGACAGACTTATACATGTACATTGGAATTTGAGGTATAGCCTGTCCCAATGCGTTCTCGTCAATGATCCGCTTCGCCTGATCGCGGTAGAGGATAGTTGGGTCCTTGAACATGCCAATCACATCCTTGAACGCGAATTGGAGTACGTTGGCCGTGAAACATTGGCTTGCAGCATCCGCAAATGCCGCTTTGTATTCAGGGCGGATCTCATTCTCCAGTAGCGTAGTAACTTCGGGGTACTGGCTCGCAATACCAAGTACGCCCGCAGGGATCAAGCCGGCGACTGTCCGTTTGTTGATGCCGGCAATGGTGGTCGTGATATTAGGCACAACCCCGCCTACCGCCGCGCCGGCGATGCGAAGCTCCGGAGCATAAGATGGCTGTAGCTCTGCCGCAGCAGCAGAAGCGATGGCCCCGCCCGAGTATCCCCAAAGGCTGATGGTGGGACGCTGTGAGATCCCCGTGAAGCTTGCAGAATTCAGTGCGGCACGGATACCATCCAAGGTGGCATACCCTGCCAGCTTGTTGGCCAGGTAGGCAGCTCTGGGGCCTTCATGGTCGGGAGAAATGACGATCCAGCCTTGCTCGAGGGCAGCTTGCATCAGCAACAGCTCCGCCTGGGAGAGGATGGTCCCCAAGAGACCTCCTGTGGCCGACTTGAGTTGAAATGCGTAGGAGGGAGCACAGTTTGCGTATGCTGAGTCCTGTGCAACCTGGTACGAGAGCACCTTCGTGTAGTCGGCATTGTGGGGGACGAGGACCGTCAAGACCGTTGCCGTAGCACTGTTGAAGTTGTCGTTGGTTCTATAGAGAATTTGCCACGAGTCTGCAAGGTTGACAGGCGAGACTCCGAATGATGCGATGGGGTACGGAGGTCTACGCGAGTCGATGATTTGACCCGGAGCATAATCCTCAATGTTGCTAGGAATCTTATAGAAGGCGTCTTCCGTGGGAAGCGTTGGTTGACCTCTCTCTTCAAGTGGCACTGCCGTAGCGAAGGGTAGGCATGCAACCACCGCACAGACAAACGCGTGATAGAATTTCATCGTGGGCAAGGCAAGACAGGGTGAGTGATATTGGAGTCGACTGGATGCCCGCGTATCAATTGGGCAGGCAATTTCTTTCTATATATACAAAGCCATCTCTGGGGTCGAAGTCGCACCGTAGGCCATCTTGAACCCCGGATTGTCAGCAGCAGGGGTTTTGCAACCCCGGGCCATGCAATCACAGTGGATTGCGCTTATGCATCGTCGACGTCGAACGGATGGACGAGCTAGTTCATTTTGAGTTGGCCTCGGTCACGCGTGTCCCTTAGCTTACGAGCCAAGGATCCCGCGCGGATTCATCCCCCGCAGGGGCTGGTCGCATGTGCATTCCTCCTACCCTATATCAGAGCTGAATGGCGAGGAACTTACATCAATTTCATCACGCAACATAGAACAACCATACGTATGGTTGGTATATGGGACAACCTTGACGCGCTGTGTAGACGTGTGAAGCCGAGGTAAAATGCACCGTAGAGTGTCTTTTGGAATAGTGTGGCTGGAGCCTTGCTTCAGTGATGAGGTGGTCAATCAAATTCACGGCCAAGGTCATTTATCTACGCGTCAACTGCTTCGGGCGAGCATTATGTTGAACTCGTAGGTGCATTGGGCATGAGAGGAGATCAGCATGCCACGAGTGTCTGCGCGATAGCACAAATGGGTGTCTTAAGATCTCACTTGTATACAACGTCCCTCTCTAACCTTTCTAGCCTTTCACCCGCGACATAGGCCTGAGTATTATGACACAAAGGGCAATCCTATCTACTCCTGATACTCTGTACTCCTTTAGAATGCCTCCTCCATGAACTGCGTGATATCCCTCAAGAACAGACTGCAGATTATACACGCGCCGCCAAAGGCGATAGATATCCAATATGGCCACTGATAGGCAATAGCAAAAGTGTGAGTCGTGGCCTCCATAATCGTCTGGTAGGCCGTCTCCTTGTGTGAGATCGTGGGGCTGACCGCGATGAGGTCCTCGAGCGCCGAATACTCAGCATTGGAGCCGAGACTGACAACCGCGATGAGCTCAAAGAAGTCCAGTGTGATCTGTGCTTCAGCAACGCGAGGGGCGGCAACATCGTTGGCAAGCTCGTAGTACTTGTGAAAGAAGACATTGTAGAAGGCGGCAAAGCCAATGGCACCGCCGATGTAGCGAATGGACAGCGTGATTGCCGTGATTGTCCCTATCATTTCGGTTGGACAGATGATTTGCGCAATCAGCGAGCAAGGAATGATGACAGCGCCGACGCCAACCGAGGCCAGGGTCAGGATGGAGTAAACAATCGGCTTGAGGTTGTCCGTGCGAGCGACAGCCATTGCACCGACAAACGCCGTCATGAAGACGCACCAAAGCACCATCAAGATGCGCACACGACCCTTTGTCGCACGGATCAGGACGAGGTTGATGACGGAGCCCCCGATAATACCGAAGCCGATGGGGAGTGTGCGAATACCGATCTGCACGGAATCGTTTCCGTAGACGTTGAAGACTTGTGTGGGCCAAAAGAGGAGCAAAGCGAAGAAATTGCCACCACTTAGGAATGTTACTAGCAAGATGGCTATCATGGTGCGCCTGTCGCGAGAGAAGATGTGCGCTGGGACCATGGGGTGCTTGGCCCAGCGCATCTCGTACGCGAAGAAGGTGGCGATGAGCGCAGAGCCTAGTAAGAACGGAACGAGAACTTGAATACTTTTCCACGAATACTATACGATTGCTTAGCCAGGCACAAAATGAAAGACGGGAGGGGGTGGCTGTACCTCGCGAGCCCCCCATTGCATGCCCACCATGAACAGGACAACGCCAACGGTGCTCAAGAAACCGCCGATATAGTCAACCTCACCCAGAACGGCTTTGGGCGATCGCCTTTCACGGTCAGGCTCTTTGTAACAAAATACGAGAAGGACTAGGCCGATAATGTTCCAAGCGCCGATCAGGAACCCGTTGAATCGCCAATTGGACTCCTTCGTGATAAGTTGCGCCCATAGGGGCGACGGGCAAAAGGGCAAGATGGTGAAGACGACAGCGCCCACGTACATGGCTCGTTTGTGCACGGGCACGAGCTCTGAGGTTCCTGCTAGGGCGATGAGCTCGTTGAGACCTGCGCCGAGACCGGCGAGGACCATGCCGCCTGGGAGCAGTAGATGGTAAGCACTCTCATTGTGTCATCCTGTATCAGGGCATCCTGGGCGGGGAGCTCACCAATAGCAACGTTGATTGTATGTGCCGTCGATACAACCACCGGCGCCACGACCAAGAAGATCTGACCGACGCCCGCGACATATTTACGACCAAACAAGTCGGAAAGAGCCCCCACGAAGGGACATAGTGCTGCGTTTGGGATAAGGTAGCCAATGATCATCCATACCCATCTCCCATCTGTCGAGCCGCCTACATCCGTATAGATGTCGGGAAGCACGCTGCCGTAGAGATAGAGTGGAATCTGCGAGCCGACCCAGAGGAAGGATAGGGCTGCCAGTGATAGGAAGAGTCTGAGGTTCATCTTTGATCGTTGACTGTTAGAACCCATATATCGTAGATAGACTTGAGGGAAGGATCGAATGACGCACATGCTCATGGACGCCGTGTGTAAGGACACGGATTGGCTGGGTTTCGCTGTTGCCCTCATGCCGGGTGCGATTTTGGCCCCCGTCATAGGTGCTGTTGCCCCCATTCGCTTCATCGACTTTCTCAGCGGTCATGGTGTTCTGGATGGTGATTGGTTAAAAGTCAGCGATGATGGTAAGTTGAGAGTTGGCGAGACCGAATAAGACTATGAGCCCAAAATAAGAACCAAGAGTGTAAGAGATTCATGATTTGCTGTCTCTTTAAATCAACACACTAGTTTTGATACAACGGGATCAGATCTGAGAGGAACCTCATTCGGCTGCTGGAAGGCACATGCGCTGGCTGGGACTGTGGTAACCTCGGTCTAGCGATGCCAATGGTGAGCTAGCTTCAATAAGCAAATGTAAGCAAATTTCGGAAGCCAAAGACGTTATATCGACGTCGAACACACTGGTCCTGAATGTGTGCTCCCCGCGTTCTTCCTCCCCAGCCCCCACATCCTCCCGGCGAGTTTCCACATCGTCTTATCTAGAGCTGAGACAATAGATGACCGTAGCCGAAGCATATGAGATGAGAGACGTGTTTATTCAATATCCTCGAAGGCCTTCGCCTCCTTGCTGCTTCCCCCCCCCACCCCCCCTCCCTTGCTTGCGGAGTAGTTATCTGTACGTCGACATAGCTTATGCAGGTCTTAGTAGATAAAGCTCAACATTCCCTGCTTTCGCTCAGGCACCTCGTTTTATAAATTTCCTGATCGTCACGACGACACGGCCGGTCTGGAGAAAAACACACTCAAAAGATGAAGCTTTTATTCTCTACAGCGGCATTAAGCACCGCACTCTTCGCCTGTCGTGCGATCTCCAACGCCAGTGAGGCCTATAGCACCGCCTACCACGAGCTCGAGGCTATCCATGATCTCACCGATAACTTGACTGGCGCCATCAAAGCTTGGGACGGCAAAGATCTGCGAGCGTCTCTCAGTAACATCCATGATCCCTCAGTCAGCACGACCACATATATTGCAGAGGCGGCCGAACGCTTGCTGGAGCATCGCCAGACGCCATTTGACAAAGTCCAGTCCTTCAAGATCGGATCACCGTCTCAGCGCCTCGCGTACGCCGTCAACGCCTCCATCGCGAGCCTCATCGGCCGCAAGGGCGCCTTTGACGCCCTGCACGCCAGTCCGATTGTTGTTCAGGATGTTGCCGGCCTTCTGAGCGCTTCGAGAAACTTTTCTGAGGCGCTTGTGTATCTTGTCCCCGACTTGTTGCAACCGGTGGCCAACAACCTGAAGGCACAGACCCTTGACTCGCTGCAGCAGGGCGTCGACTGCTTCAACGGGACTGATTCGGCATGCCACGCGGGGGTCGTGGATACTGAACGGACCTATGAGTTGGCGGTGCGGTACAACGCAATGAAATCAGACGGGTCGCCTTTTGTGTAGTGGGCATCGGGTAACTCGGAGTTTTGTAAATAAGACGGAGAGTAAGTGCAGGGTGCGCGTACATGCACTGATTATGATATTTGTACGCTTCAAGATGGAAGAGGCAAAAGAATACACTTTCTTTCGTTGCTATCGAATAACCGCTCTCTGGCACTCCATCCACTGTTTTAATAAGAACGCTGTCGAATAGACACCCCATACCCATACAAAATACCTAAATGTCAAGAAATTACCATGTGCCTCAAAGTATCTGTGTTTTTCCAACTTTCGAAAAATATAGCTGTGAAACAAAGCCTTTGTGAGATACGTGGTAGCAAATCAGAAGTGTCGATCCGACAGCGTCCCGGTTTTAAGGAGAATTATAGGGGCCAGAAGCCGCCGATCTCCTTCAGACGCGACAGCCGGGCTGTGGGAGTCATCAAGCTTCCCCGCGTGACCTTTGGTAAGAGAATGGGCGGACCAGTCCCTTTCCTTCGACAGCTTGCCACCCCAGCTAGAGCTCATAACCAGGCTAGTCCTACTCTTGGTAACAACCTGTCCCCATGTAGAACTTATGCTACCAATCAGGCACAGCGACTAGCAAGCATCCTTGCTGGCTTTAGGAGATTTGGAGCCAGACCCCCGCATTCATACCGCGTACACATATATAGCTCTGCCACCCCATCCGGCCTGGCACAGGCTGCTGACCATCGACGTCGAACATCTCACGCTAACCAGCAAACCCCAACAACCCATATCCTTCTGTACGATGTCTTCAGGAGACTATGAGTCAAGACGCCGGGTCAGGACCGAGGAGCAGCAGCACAGGAAGAGGCTGGTCGACCGTGTGAAGCAAAAAAGCAACCGATATGAGGCGAAAACCAGGCTGCAGTCCATCCAATCCGGCATCGAGAATATCCAGCAGACTTTGGAGCTTCTCTCCACCCAAGTCCAATGCGCTTACCCACCAATAGCGCCTTCTCAGGCTGCTGCATCGAGTAGCTCCGATGAGTACGGGTCCCATCCTGCGTTGTCGGCATACACAGCAACAGCCATCGAAAATCCCTTGCTTTGTATCCAGAACCCCCCAATGGCGTATCACTCGCAACCCGCCCTCTGGTCTCTCGATGCTCTTCTGCTATCACCAAGCACGAGTTTACAACTGGCCCCGTTCCAGTGCCGATGCGGGATAGCGCATTCCAAGACGAACGAGTGTATGGAGCGACAAGTTCATGCCATTTTGTACGAGAGAAACATTCGCCAATTACAGCAGCCACAACTGCATCATAACCTTCTACCGCGCAACCCGCCTCTTCCGGGTTGGTCAGGCTTTGAGAACTCGTTGATTGAAAGCTCGTTGGTGTCCATCCTTCGCGGGTACAACTTCAAGTCTACGGAGACGCTATTCGGGTGCTACTTCTTTGCCTACCGACTTCTACGGGTAGGTCCTCCATGAAAAACATGAAAGATAGCCTCTCCCACCCATCATCACGACCATCCACCGCTAATCAAACCCCCGGGCACACACAGTGGCGCTTGCGCTCAGATGAAGAGTCCTTCGCCGATCTACCCGGCTGGCTTATCCCCACGACGACGCAATACACAGCGCCCCACCCCGTCAGCATCGACTTCATCCCCTGGCCAGGCATCCGTGACTACCTATGCCTGAACCAGAACCAGGATTATCGACAAGTGAGCAAGATTTACGTCGAGTCTCTCTACCTATCTTGTCCCAAGACATGCCCTGTGTTCGGGCTCGGACCTTGCCGCAGGGGCTCGGTCTCGGTTAGTGATGAGTTTGCGAGTGTTGCTTCCCGCTTGGAGAATTGGAGCTTAGGGTCGCCATTCATCGAGACGTTTCCACACTTAGTGAAATACTTATAGTAAAAATAAGAGCTGTCCACACCATCGTGCATCGATCAATCTCTGGTTGGCCTTTGCCTAAAAGGATGGAGTCACACGTAACGCAGACCATGGCCGGTGCACCCGAATTTGTTCGATCGGCGGCGAGCTGCGGCGAGATGTCCCTTGGGGACAGGGCATTGGCTGGGTCGATAACCTTAGCTTGAGAAATGTCCTTTCGGAATAGATCCAAGCCTCAGAGGTCTTGCCCAGTTTGCTGGATCTTAAAGATGGGAATCCAGATGTTCTGCCAGCTGTAACTTGTACCGGCGGTGTTAGTCCCGGACCAACTGACCTTGATAAACATGTAGTCGCCGCCGTTCTGATTTTTCCCCTTCAAAGACGTCGTGTGAGTCGCTTCCGATCCCAGTCTCGTCTGGCTCGTGCGCGTCAGAATGGTAGCCGGCGTGACAAACATCAGGCCCTCATTTGGGACAGAGATGACCCAGGTTTCCGTCTGCTTTGGGTTTCCATCCCGGAGAGACTTCCCTTGGAACACCTGCCTAAGCTCATCGGACCCTATCTCTAGCTCGTTCTCCGCAAAGGACAAGACGGCCAGCCACGGAGTGCGGTTTCACTCTCAATCGTCTGGATGGTTGTCCTTGCTATCGAAGCTTCCAATTCGTTCCCACGCAAGCCCTGGGTCGTTAAGGGCGACGTGCTGCAGACAATTAACCGCCACGCTGTGGTCTTGTGCCGGAAAGACGGAGTATATCGCCTCGGGCGGGAGGGTGGATCAAGGAGCCTGGACTTCGAACTTCTGATAGCTGGTAGGAACTTTCTGTCCTAGGGACGGATCATTTGTTAAGACTTTGATGGCCTGTCTCGCTCCAATGATGTAAGCCCCCGCTCGGAGACCATGTACATCGGCAGAGTAGAGCTTCGTGAAGCCAGCGTTGAGGGTTACGGTCGAGGAGATCTTGGTATTGATCTTCGCATCTTCATCTTGAGCTTTGATAATCTCACGTCCATGGCGAAGAGTGAGATATCTTGGCGACGAGATTAACTTTGCCAGACGGCGAGGGGACATAATGCGTGCTTGGAGTGAGGGTGTCTGGCGACCTCGCTGAAGCTCAGCACGCACAAGCACCGTCTACAGTGTGAATATATAGAATCTATCAGGCCCGGATGCCCTGTCCTTGCTTAGGTGGCGTCGGTCAGAGATATATCGAGCCACCAGGGAGTCTAGACCGACCATTCAAGCCCCCCTCCCCTGCAGCGGCTGGGCCACTTGGGTCTCAATAGTTCGAGCTCAGCTGGCTTCTCTGCTAAAGGGAGCTGTCTCACTTTCAGCTTCCAGATTCATTGGAGGACAGCTGGACAGATATAAAGGGGCAAAATGCTAGGAGGTCCACAGCTACTATTCCTGATTTGCCACAAAATGCAAGGGCCTACCGCGCCGTTTTCTTCTCCGTCCTGACATATATTAGAATTTTCCGTTAAGTATCCCCGTTTTCTAAAACGGTCGGCCCGGCTTCGGGAGTATGATTCAGCAATACGAAGTACGAGTATTCGCTTCTCGTATTTCGCTTTGACCTACAACTTAGCTTCATCCCAAAGTATCAAATGTCAAATCGTCTCATACACCACGCACGACCTTGCCTGATCTCCAGCACAGCTGCGCGGCAAATCATCCCTGACATCTGAGGGCAATATCTGCATCACTCGCCCTAATTATGCCTACTTTACGCCGCCCTCACCGAAAGTCTCGTGGAGGATGCAAGGAATGTAAGCGCCGCAAGATCAAGGTAAGTCTTGGATTGGACTTTAGTATATACGTATCGCATGTGGTGCTGAACTTTTCTATAGTGCGACGAGACGCGTCCATCTTGTTTTAACTGTACGCGGTATTCTGTACAGTGCAATTATGCAGCCGACAAGTCGAAGCAAGACGGTATCTGGTCGCCCCCAGCACAAAGCTCTAATTCGCCTCCATTGGATTTGTCGTCAGAGGGCTTTCAGCAGACAAGAGATCAGTCCAGCCCTGGATTCAGCCCTTTTGATAGCCCGAGTATTACACAGCTCGGCCAGTCCTGGGGACGAGATCTTGAATTGATGCACCATTACTGCACTGTCACTAGTAACACCATGGCATGTCAAGAATCTGCGCGGCACGTGTGGAGGGTAGTATTTCCCCAAATGGGCTATGTTCATGAATTCGTTATGCATGGTATCCTATCACTGGCTGCACTGCATAAGGCTTATCTGATACCTGACAAACGCAACGTCTATCTAACCCTATCGTCCTTTCACCATTCCATTGGTCAGCAGACGTTCACAAGTTTACTCCCCGATGTGAATTGCTCCAACTGGCAGCCTGTCTTCTGTTTTGCGACGATTATCATCGCTTATGTCATGACGCTCTCAACTCAGCCAAGTTGCCACTCACAGCCGGAAACAACGCCCATATCAAGAGTCTTGGAGCTGTTCTCTGTTACGAAAGGGATTAGAAGCATCTTGCTGCCATTCATTCCACAACTCAACGATACACGACTGGCACCACTAGTGACCAGTGTTTGGCTGCTTTCAATCGATGGTGCTCTAGATCCGTAGGCTTTAGCCCCCAAACACACAAGACCGCTGAAGCTGATTCTTACTATCTAGCAAGCCCTCCCTTGAGCAATCGGTGCTTCCCGGTGACACTTTCAATGCACTTTCCTGCCTTCGTCACGTTTTGTGCGAACACACTCCCGCCTATAAGAAGGCAGACTACGAAAAAGCAGTTGCTACACTTGAAATATCAGCCGTTCAAACAGTTTGTGCTGATGTAAATGTCGAGGTCGGCGCCGTTCTATTGTGGCCTTTCTTTCTCCCAGATAGTATTATCGCCGACACTAGAGAGCGAAAGCCCCTCGCTTTGGTGATACTGTCTTACTACGCAGTTTACATTCACACGTTAGACAAATCGTATTGGTTTTTAAGAGACTGGGGTCGAAGACTGCTAAATGATATTGAAAAGCATATTGGGGATGCAGAGCTGTTTAGGGAGCTCTTGGAGTGGCCACGAAGACATATTGATGGTAAAGCATAGAGCGATGCTCGAACAGAAGATTATGTAAAATCGGAAGTTATTTTGGAATCTCAGCAAGACTGTACAATGCGGACTCCGATCAAAGCATAATTGATCTTGGATCTCAATCCATATTTCTTCTTGAGTAATCCAGGAGCATCGCTCCGTGCCAAAGGAGCTTGTGGTTCAGTGAACTTAGTCCAGTGAATAAAACATGGATGGAAGTAGTGGATAGCAGGTTTACCTATGGACTCAAATGGATTAGTTTAGGACTCATACAGACATACTTGCTCACGGCAGCTCGCTCCTCGCATTTCGTATTTCGTACTTCGCATATTATACCCTGTCTGTAACAACATCGATTGTTCTTCACGCCCCGATTATCTATATTCCCACTCGCATGCGTTTCACACTATCTTGGTTTTCGTTTCTTTCTTCTTCCACTCACGGACGACTTTAAGGCTTTCGATATCTGCGATGAGCCATAACACTCGATATGTTACCCATCAAGTCGAAGCGAGTACACCTGTCGCCCCAAATCATAGCACTTCGCTACGCAGTCACTCGACCACACAACCAGAGCCGACTACTATCCACGAATACTAAAAAGAACCATGCCAAAGTCAATTCGGCTGGCTTAAAACCTGAAGATGCCGTCCTGTTGACGCGTGGCAAGTCCGATCGCAAGGAATGGCCATTGGTAACTCAAGAAGCCACCAACAACCTCGCGTCCTACGCTCTGTACGTATAGTTCCTGTCAACATCAGGTGATGACTGAACCCAAAGTATTAACACCACATAGGACAACCTTGGATACGATCGCAAATTGGGCACGCGAAAGTTCTCTGTGGCCCATGACATTCGGCCTAGCCTGTTGCGCCATCGAGATGATGCATCTGTCGGCACCACGCTACGACCAGGACCGACTCGGTACATTCTTCCGAGCATCACCGCGACAATCGGACGTGATGATAGTCGCCGGTACACTTACTAATAAGATGGCACCAGCCCTCCGACAGGTGTACGACCAGATGCCCGAGCCACGCTGGGTTATCAGCATGGGTAGCTGCGCTAATGGGGGAGGATATTACCACTATAGCTACAGCGTCGTGCGTGGCTGTGACCGCATTGTTCCCGTCGATATATATGTACCAGGCTGCCCGCCCACGGCTGAGGCTTTGATGTACGGTATGCTTCAGCTGAAGCGAAAGATTCGGAGCACAAGGACGTCGCGCATGTGGTATCGGAAGTAAATAAAAACGGAGATAGTGTGGCTTCACTATATAAGTAGTCTAGGTCGACAAAACAGTAGAACCCGTCAAGACCGGCAGAAGCTACCAGCTACCAGCTCCGCCTTCAGCACCAGATACCCTCATGCTGTCTCCAAAGTTCCAAAACCTTGCACGTGCGACGCGGGATGAACGGACATGCCAGGATCGCCGGTCATTCTAGATCCATTCCCCAGCTTTCTATCCCCCGTCCGGGTTCTCCGCCCTAATCTTTATTATCTAAAACGGTTCTAAAATGGATTAGTGGAAAAAGTATAAGAACCTCCAGTCTAGAATCGTCGAGCTAACTCGGCGAGGTTAGGATAGAGGATACGAATGATCGCAATTAAACTACTGCAGTATTACTCTACTAAAACCAGACTATTGCTTCACTGAGTACCAATCGCAAGCCAGAAGATGCGATATGTAGTAATCCAAGGCTAACTAATCAAAGTAGACTCCCACATAAGAATTTCAATTTCGACGACTCACCTTCCCTCCTCTCCTTTCACTGACTATTTTGTCTTATCGTTCAACACTCACCTTCAGTCACTCGCTATTTCCACTCTGATACACTCTTTTGCAGAGTTGATTCATTATGCGTTTCCTTCCCGCTGGTCTCAGCGTTCTTGCTATCGCCTCGCTCGGCACAGCGCGCAGCTGCCGCACTAGAACTACCAGCAGCATCGGAACCTCCGCGGCTGCGACATCGCCCGAGTCAACAATCGTCTCGCCCAGCAGCTTTTCTACCCCTTCGCTCTCTACATTTTCAATCTCTACGCCTGTGGTTTTGCCTTCGCAGAGTACTCTTATCACCTTGACTCGGACCGAGTCAACCCCTTCAAGCAGTTCTACTGAGACCCCTTCGGAGTCGGCCACTCTTTCTAGCAGCCTGTCTACTACTCCTCTATCCGCTACCCCATCAAGTGGTTTATCTGCAACCGCTACTCCGGAGAGCACTCCTGTTGGCTCAACGGAGGCTTCCTCATTTGCCGCCACGACTCCTGAGGTATCCACAACTCCTTCCACAACAATCGTGGCCAGCTCAACAGAGGTTTCCTCCATTGCCTCGACGAGTCCAGAAGTTAGTACCACTGCGGCCTCGACTGTTGCTTCGTCTACATCGGTCTTGCCCTCCACCACGTCAGCTGCCCCAGTCCCCGTTTCTACGTTCACTCTTGTTGCTTCTACCTCGCAAAATTCCGCCAATGGCCACACGATCCAAAACAGTGGCCAGAACAACCAGATCGTGTACATCAACCCCACGGGTGCAACATACTCTACCAGCTCATACTACCTAGAGGCTTCTACAGGCTTCCTCAAGACGGGCAACTTCTACGTAGCTTACTTCACGAGCACTAGTTCAATCTACCTGCAGGACCAGACTTCCCTGACAGCCAGACCCACCCTGAGAAAGATTGCATGCACTGGTGCTTTTGTGAACCAAGCCTTGTCATGTGCGGTAGACGGCTTCCCTTTGATCACGAACTTCTACGCTTCCTCTAGTGCCACGACCAATATCAATATCAGAATGGCGAACCCAGCCACGCCGCCATCAGGTTATGTAGAGCTTGGTATGAAGCCAAGCGCGGTCTAAATATTAGTTGTGGACTAGATCTTTCACAGGTTAGAATTTTTAAACTATATAACTTTCAATTTTAAATAGATATACTCTTAATAGATATCGATAAATAATATTCAAATTACTTCTGAGAAAGCAGAGGGGGGATAAAGACGTTGAGAGCATCGCGGGGGATTATATTTGAATAAGACAATATTAAAATAAGCAAACCGCTAGAAACCTGTATCCGTTAGGAATACAGCGTCGTGCGACGAATTAGAAAATCCAAACAGGAATGGCAGATAATGACACATAAGTGCTATTGACTACACCCACCCCAACCCTTTCGTAGCAGCCCACTTGTTTACCTACCAAAGGGCGCACCAACAACACGTAGTAATAAAATCCCACCTCTGGATCCAGGTCCTTCTTTCTGCCGAGCAAGACACACCTCCAGGTACCGCGATCGTAGTGCCTGCCAGGACAGTCAAGCGTGATGCCAGTCATCTCCTCAATGGTGTCCGCCAGCAGCTCGTTTGCTTCGGCAGACATTGCCCCGTCCCAGGAGTCGTCGTAGTCTGGCATCGCGTAGGGGTTTGGCAATTTCTCCAGCCAGCCTACAGAGGAGAATGGGATATCGATGTACTTGATCTCTCCTGCATAAGACATCCACGACCACGAGGGCACGCGGCCGGTAGCTGGCTCGGGGATCGGTGCAAGGCCTTACTTTTTGGCTGCGTGCCAGAGGAGCATCCTGAGGAGGAATTTGCCAATAACGCCGAGTTTGGCATTGGTCTCGAACACGCGAGCGAGTCTCGTCTCGATTCCCAAGATAGCGATGGGCCGATCTTTGATTCTTGTCAGGTTGAGTGCGCTGTAGATCTCGTAGAGGTGCTGAACGAGTCGGATTCGCTCGTCCTTGTAGTAGAGCAAGCCAGATCGGGGGAAATGGGCGTCGGCGAGGAACTGAGACTGGGGCTGACGTGTACAAAATTGTTAGATGGACCAAAGGAGCAACTGGTTGATGACGTTCGTAAAACAAAACTTACTTTTCGAGCTGCGCCAGCATCTCACAGTGAATGGCCTTTCCACACTCCCAATATATCTGAGTCGAGGTGAAGTGAATGGTCCGACGGGCAAGTGCCCTCTCTTGAAACACCCAGCCGCGAGTGTTCAAGAGACCTTCAGAGACATCCTCCTGGAAGTTGTCAATCGCTTTGGACAGGTACAGCGGCCCCCCCGGCGTTGTAACAGTGACACAAGGCCGTGGCTCTCTCTCGTTGAGAAATCCCACGGCCGAGAAGGAGGCAGAGGTGGCGGCCAGGAAGCAATACGCCTCGCTATACACGTCCTCCATCCTGACGGATTCTGCCTCCCAGTCTAAGGCACTGTTCTGAATGATGCACAGTGAGTCTATCCAGAGACATTGTACGCCAATGGCTCGGGTGACCGTTACTGCATCCTGGAAATTCTTTGGGAGAAACGTGAACGGGACCTCAAGTCTAAACTGGTTAACATTCCCATCCTGCTCAATATTCCCATCCTGGTCAATTTTCTCTTCAAGTGTGCAGAGCTTTTCGTGCTCCTTGAGGTCACCCCAGCGATGGCTGAGGGCAACATAATGTTGCTGTGGCAGATCGCTGGAGTCGACGAGGCGGATTGTCGAGTTCTTATCTTTCCCGACGAACAGGACTCTCGTGGGCATACCGTTTACAGCATCTCTGAGGTTTTCAGGAGCCGAGATGCAATCATGGCTATCGTCACAAATCCGAATCCACTCCTTGAGTAAGTTGAATTGCTGAGTGCTGGCTATAGTGGGAAGGATCGGAAGCCCAACCGCCGTGGGTGGCTGATGGTCATCATCTGGCTCTACAAAGTATGTTAGCTCGCCTGGCAGTCAAGGGGTTAGAGAAGTAGTCTATACCTGGATCAGAGTAAGCAGTGATAACTCTGGGGCCTTGCAGAGAGAGGCGGAGGGCATGAAAGTTGTCATCTCGATGGAAGTGACCAACTCCCCGCTCTTGAGGTTTGTGGCAGGGAGACAATGGACCCAAAAACGGCACATTTCACACTTGTCGGACCCACGTTTTAAGCCGTCAATGTCTCCATGTAGATTCCATGCCGGGGCTTGGAAGTCGATATTTTAGCACTGGTGGCAGAAGCCAAGTTTGGCCGGAGGAGGGCGAAGAGAGGGCCAATCGATGGCCGACAAGAATCCTTTTGCCAAGTCTTTGTTGGTAACAAGTCGCCATTCGTCGTTGAGCTTACTTGTACGCTGTTATTCTCAGCAGCTGACTATCATCCTTTCGTGATTCTTTGAACTTACTGGCTGCAAAGTATTAGTCAATTATTCAAGATAAGAAGGGCCAGAGTCACTTACATTCTACAAAGCCGGGCCGCATTGCGTCAGTTTCGAAACTAGGAGAGGTAACGAAATCAGCTACTTACATACTGTGACGAGTTAGTAAGTATATACTCGAATAGTCCGGGGTTATTTCTGTTTTAACTTGTACTTACTTCTTTTGAAAAATTGTTAGCTGGTTCTTCTGGCGGGTTGTCTGGGTAAGGCCCTCCCGAGGAGGCCGCACCTGGAAATTCCCATTCATCGCTGTTGCGCCCTTGGAAATGAGTTTCGATAGTTTTGAGTTTTTTTATCATATTTTGGTTCTCCTCGGTGCGACGATCGATATCAACAAGCAGACTTGTCTTGGCTAAATCGGCCAGTTGCCAGACAACAGAGTCGCTGTGTGAATCCTCCTTGACCTTGCTGATCCAGAGACGAACCTTCGGATGAAGATCTTTCTTGGTTCCCAGCACAGGTGCCCAAAATCTCTTGTGCTTATTGTCACCCTTAAGGTCCTTGTGAAAGCTGTCGAGGCCGTCAGAACGGTAGAGGAGCCAGATCACAAACTCCAAGATGACACAGCCCAGCGACCAGTTATCGTAGTACCGCGAGATTTGCTGATTTAGGGGCTCCGGCGGCTCATAGTCGACGGTACCATGCCTAGTACTGGTGATCTGTTCCCGGTCGCGGGTGTGATCCACGTGGAACTTGGCGAGACCGACATCGGCGAGGACCAGCGTCCCAAGCGACTCGGTCCTATCGCCCGTGCAGAAATGGAGAATGTTCTGCGGCTTGACGTCGCCGTGCCGGACGTTGTCTTTGTGGAGCATTTCCAGGCCTGTCGTGAGGCCGATGATTTGCGAGAGAGCCCATTTGGTCAAGTCACTGCCCCGTGGGCCCTTATACTCTTGCCAGAATTTGCAAAGGTTGCCCCCGTGAGCCCACGGGAAGACAAAGCAATGCTCATCTTCCTTCGTGTAGGCTGTAATGGCCGAGATCAAGTTAGCGTGGTTGAGGCTGGCCATCTTTTTCAAGGTGTCGGTTTGTCGTTTGTAGAACTTCTTCACATCGATCATCGCGGAATGGTCTCGGGCATGCAATGTCTTCACTGCAACTTCCATATCGGATGGGGACACGCGATACTGGAGAGGCTCATTAGTCTGGCTGCTATCTTAAGCTCATGATAAAATGTCAATGACCTATATTGGAATCGCCTCCCGGCATTGAGTAATGATCCTTGTGCAAAATGGTCTTCTGGACCGTGCTGAAGCCCCCAGTCTCACTCGACGTGGCTGGAGTAGTGTACGGCAGTGGCTGGAGGGGATGTAGGTCGTAGGTCTCTTCGAGACCATTCACCTGGAAGACTGGGAGAAGATCCAGGCGGCCGTTGAAAATAAGGGCGAGGAACACCTTTCTTGCATTTTTTGTCACATAGAGGATCAGGCGATCGAGATTTTCAGAGATACTCCGACTATCAGAAGCCTCCAAAGTCTGCATCACCTTCTCCCTAGTGGTCAAATCATCTATGGCGGTATCGGGAACGAAACTTGGGTAGAGTTGGTCAAAGTTGAAGCACCTTCTTTTGATGGCCCTATAGTCTATCTAGGCAGGCAAGTTGTCAGCCACTGTGGACTGGTGAGGCGACATTGCTCTTGTTGCGCTAAGAAACTTTCAAAGATGTGAGAGGTTCCTGGCTATGTACAAGAGCACAAGATGCCAAGTGTTTGGTGAGGAAAATAGAAATCACTAGACGCACAACAAGTATTTCTATCAAATACTCGGACAAGGGCACATTCAAGAGCATTGATCGCTGGCCAGTGACTAAGCTCTCAGCCCAACAATCTGCCGTCGGCAGTGTTCTCCCCCCCCCCCCAGTGTGTATTTCAGCCTCCATAGACTGTGGCCCTGCTGACTAGAGGCTGCGCAGAGCTGAAAGCATAAAACCTGAAGTGCACCTTTGGGGTCGCCGCAGTGTGGATGCCTGCGTCGGATGTAAGATTGGAAGACGACCGAACGATCCAATACGCCTTGCAGGTGCTATAATCAGTATCTCACCTTGTAGATCCCTTTGGGTCAGTAATTCCACTACGGTAGATGGTTTCCAAGTCTTTATTCTCATGCAAAGGTACTAGCGGTCGTATTTGTCAACCATCCTCCTTAGGTTATCTTAACTGCCTATTTCACCCTACTACCACGGGCGACTTGGCATCAGGTGTAGCTGAGTTATTATGATTATTCTCCCGAGAGGCGGCGGCAAGGCGCTGCTTCAGTCGGAAGAATCAGAAAGTAACATTGGATGCAGGTATGAGCCTAGGGTGCAACTTTCAGCCCCTGAAGGGTGGTAGATGGTTGGTGAGGCACATCCCACCAGGAAGCGCCGGGGGCGGGCTCAGTGACCCGACTGTGCATTTTCTTCATCATGTGGCTTGTCTTGGGCATTCCTTCTAAGGCCTACAACTCTGCACGGAGAAGGGATATAAATGGCCACGTCCTACTCGAGATGCAAAGCACATGCAGCTAGTCACTCCTATCACACCTTGGCATGCATGCACAGCCTGAGTAGTTGTTGGTTTTTATTGAAAGTTCTGATTCGATAGATATGATCCTTGTGTTCCGCCTTGCGCTCCAAACTCCGATTTGCTCATGGAAAATTTTATTCGATAGATGTGACCCGTTTGTTCCGCCTTTGTGTCCGCCCCCAAACTCCCATTGTAAAGTCTAGCTCAAGGTCAGAAATCAGGAAATGAAGGAGTTGTGTGGTGGTTCGCACTTGGCTATACCGCGACAGGCAGTAACTGTGGCCGGTTCAGTCGCTCGACCAGGACGATGTACTCGTCATTGCGCATCTCAAGACTGCACATGCGAAGGTTATGGTTCTTGCAATATCTCTTGAGGTTCTTCGCCAGCTTTTCTGGCTTCTTAAAGAAGCCCGATGCTGAGAAGCCGCGCTGGGTTGGAAATTGAGGGGTTGAGTGCGGGGATTCATTTCTCTCCATACACGACAACCTTTTCTCCAGCCCATTGGTCAGGAGGATTGCGAACCAATCTGCAAGGCAATACGCCTTATTTTGCCCAAGGCGTTCTTGACGTGGCGTCCGGGTGGAACGCTGTCAGCAAATGAACACGCATACGTCACTTTTGACAGGCTGGTAATAGCCCGCCGATATGTCAGTCTCTATCTTGTGCCGCCGTCCCATATCAACGGACGGCTGTAGTATTACACGGTGCAGTTGTGATTAGGTTCTGTATAATACACTCTATCCCATTCCACTTCTTGATTGCCATCATTACTGCCGATCGCCAAGTCCGCCATTCTGAGCTGCTCCTATGTATAGTTGACTGCTGCTCGGGGGAGGAAAGTGGACATGTCTTACGGATGGCTTGATGTGCGCTGGCGATTGGTATGGTGGAGGCGGGGATACAGTTACAAGGAGCGAGGCATTCATTCCATGAGGATGGACGAAGAGGAGGGCAGCTGGAAATCCATGGAAGAGTCTGGGCGCACCTCACAAGGAGGAAGGACGAAAGAAGTAATCACAGGGAAGCAAGTGCAACACAGGACAGACGGAATACATACATAGGCGCCATTAACACACCCTGGACGATCTGCCAGTCGATGGCGTATGTAGGTAGGGCCACAGCGCACCGTGCCACTGTAACGCGCACTGAGCATATTGCTTCCACAGGCTTCCTTTTCCAGGGAATATTCTCCCAAATCATGCTCAAAAAAGCTTCCCAGAAGCTCCGTAGACCTAAACGCGCATAGGGCGTAGAAATATCGGCAATAACAACTATAATACTAACCCAAGCATCTACCCATCAACACATCAAGGGGGCAGGGAAATAGGGAATGATCGATGACCAGGGTCGTATTCTAACCTCACTCACTACCTACCAACACGCACTAGAACAGCCCAGGATGGAACCCCGAGATACCACCTAAACAGTGCTGATAAGGGCCAAATAGGGGACCAGAGAAGACCTGCCACACACATATTAGCTTTTAAACTCAGGTGCCTTTTCTCTTACGTCCCTAACTTCATATATATATAGTATAGCGACGAATAAACTCGCTTCCAATTTGCTCTGCTTATCTTTATCCTTGACAGAAGAACAGCCAGTAAAAAATCAGCCGCACACATTCCATTCATCAGAACAAATCCCGTCCGCACATCCCGAAGCAGCACAGCCATGGCCTCCCTCCAGTCCAAGACGGCGGAAGACGTGATCGCCGCGCTCAAACTCACGCCACACCCGGAGAAAGGCTTCTACATCGAGACGTCGCGCAACGAGTCCGGCACGGCCATCTACTACCTGCTCAAGGGCGAGGAGGGGCTCTCGCACTGGCACCGCGTGCTGGACGCCACCGAGACCTGGCACCACTACGCAGGCGCGCCGCTGCGGCTGTCACTGTCGCTCGACGACGGGCAGGCCGTCCGGGACGTGATTCTGGGCAACGACCTCTGGGACGGGCAGCGGCCCCAGGCCGTCGTGCAGCCGGGCGAGTGGCAGCACGCGCAGAGCCTAGGCGAGTGGTCGCTGGTTGGGTGCACCGTTGCGCCCGCGTTCAAGTTCGACAGCTTCGAGATGGCGCAGGAAGGATGGGAGCCTAGGGTGGGATGAGCAGAGGGAACGGAACGGAGGAGGGGGGGGCACAGCAGCTGCTAAAACTACTGTGTGTACAGAGTACGTATATTCGTCCTGCTGATACGGGCGTGCATACCGCACAATTGAGAGACAATTCCTGCTGTGATAGGCAAGGATGGCCGCTGTAACTGCGAGTATATACTTTGCTCGATAAAAATCGATCCCTCGACTCGCTTGAGATTGGCGGGCGTGCAGAACTGCTGTCCCCTCCCCATCCATCCGCCGCCGCTGCTGCTGTCATATTACTATTCCTGTCACTTGTGTGCTGTCATTTATCCTCGCTGCATCCCGTTGCTTTTCCTTTTTGATTTCCTCTTTTTATCCCTCCTTCGTAGGTCATGAGCGATGCATAGTCGACCCATCCCTAACACATCGCCATGGATGACATCCGCGACGACCTCCCCATGTCCATGACCATGGCCGCCTTTGCGGGCGTGGCCTGGTACATCGGGCTGGAGATCAACATATCGCTCTTCATGATGTTCAAGCGGCGCAAGGGCCTGTACTTCTGGTCGTGCGCGCTCGTGTCCTGGGGCATCATCCTGCAGACGCTCTTCATCATCCTCGCCGACTTTGGCCTGTGGAAGAACTTCCTCGGCGCCGTCACCATGATCTACCTGTCGTGGTTCATCATGGTCGTCCCGCAGAGCTGGGTGCTGTACTCGCGGCTGCACCTCATCGTGCTCAACCAGCGGCTACTGCGGTACATCCGGTGGGCGCTGATCTTCAACTCGATCGTGTTTTCCGTCCCGACGATTGTCGTGGGCATCATTGCAGTACATTCTTGCCTACCTCTCTCATATCCGCACCCCGTGTACATGTTCTCACTGACCCCCATCTACAGCAAGCCACCGACATCAATCCCGCCCTGGCCGACAGGAACATCATCTGGGACCGCGTCCAGCTCACCGTCTTCTTCGTCCAGGAGACCGCCCTGAGCCTCCTATACATCTACGAGACCCGCAAGTCCATCGACTTCAGCTCCTTCTTCGCCGCCCGGCCCTCGCTGTCCTCCGACCGGCACGCGAGCACGCTCACCACGCCGGCCGAGCGCGCCAAGAACCGCGTGCTCTGGCATCTGGTGCTGGCCAACCTGCTCATCATCGCGCTCGACATCGCCCTGCTCGGCATCCAGTACGGCGGCGACCACCTGTTCTACCTGCAGGGCGCCTTCAAGCCGTGCGTGTACGGCGTCAAGCTCAAGGTCGAGTTCCTCGTGCTCAACCGGCTCATCGAGAGCCTGTGGGCGGCGCGCGGCACGCAGCACGCGCGGTACAATAGCCATCCGAACAGCGGGGGAGGAGGGAGTGGCCACGCGCGCGGAGGGAGCATCAGCGTCACGGCGTCCAAGGTCGTGGCGTCGTCGAAGAGCAGGGGAGGGGTGCGCTCGCCGAACCTCATCACGCCTGAGATTGTCGAGGACGAGCCGCAGATGCAGAGCGAGGCGATCGACCTGGAGAACATGCACGGCAGGGACAGCCACAAGCTGTCGGCGATGCAGAGCTTCGAGGGGCAGAGCTCGGTGTCGGAGAGGCCCGTCACGGAGAATGACGGACGCCTGTTTGGAGCACCGACAGAGCCTTGGGACGCGACGAAGCGTCGCTGATAGACAGGTTTGCATCGGACGAACGGGGATTAAATTGTACATTTATTTACTCTCGGCGGCAGATGTAACACTACGCGACGAAGGTCATGATATCCATGTTTACTGTACAGTCCTGTCCCTCGCGTGATCAGTGACAAACCGTCTGGTCTGCCTCATCTCTCAGTTCCAACGCTCTGGCACCCTCAGGCACCATCTGGCTTCCAGTCCGGCGGCGCCAGCTCGAATCCTTCGGGAACGAAGCCCGGCGCGACTAGTGAGTGAAGCGTGAGTCGAAGTGCGACGCGATGCGAAATCCCCAAGATAAGGGAAACAAGCCAAAACGTACCAGTAGTGCCCACAAGGGTCCAGTCGTGCTTCCCGCCGTGGCTCCGGGCCTGCTGCCACTCCCACGGCGCGATAACGACCTGCGGGCGCTGCCCACGCAGCACATCGGGCCCGAGGACATGCTCCCTGACCGGCTGCCCGTCGTCGCTAGATAGGTACAAGCTCATGGGCGTGCCCGCGTAGTAGTGCCAGACCTCGGTCTTGTCGACGCGGTGCCAGTAGCTGCGGGCGTCTTTCGCCTCGAGCAGGTAGTAGATGGCCGTCGAGACGGAGCGGTTGCCGTATAACTCAGCATCGCGGAAGGTCTCAGTCCACCAGCCCTTCTCGATGTTGGGCTCTAGGCCGAGCTCGTCGATGACCTGCTGCGCCGTGAGTTTGCGGCTGGCGGATAGGGTGGAGGGCTTGTCCTGCGCTAGGATTGGCAGGGGAGCTGACGCCAGGAGCGTTGCAACGGCTAGGAGGGTGTGCTGGAGGAGCATGGTGAATGAATCAAGACAGATAGAACAGGTGACCGACCACCCAGTGAGATAATGTCGCAGGGTTGGATTGGAGCGGGGGGCGGAAGCGGGTGATGGGATGTGATGGAATGTTCAACTTGTCCGCCAGAAAGAGACAGAAACGTGTTTTATCACAGCTAAGACATCCAGGCGCTGGAATACAAGGGTTCCGCTCAGCTGAGGGGGAGACCAGGCGGGTTTGCGTTGCAATTGCGACAGCGGAAAAACATCCCGCGCGCAGAATTACGACAGTGCTGCAGCTGGAGTGAATTGAAGACGTAATGTAATGGCAGGCATCTGGTTAGGTGCTGCTCCGGACCTGCCACACATGCAAGCACTGCTGCAACGCACGCATACACACGCACTGGATACCAATTTCCCTCTCTTTGGTGGTCTTGACTGGGATGCGGCATGGCGTGCTCTGCAAAAACCAACACCTAAGGCTTGGAAAGCGAGATAAAGGGCTCATTGTCAGGCGCAGCTGTCCAGAGCTGGGGTGCGTGTGCGTGAGAGATCCCTGGCTGATCGGCATGCTGGGAGGACTTTCGCACACTCAAGGGGCAAGTGGAATGCAAAGTTAACCCGCGCTGACAGCCCCTGCGTCGTGCATGGAAGGATTTTAAGAGGGCAAGCACCATCTGCATCGCAAGATCGCTGCTGAATCTTGAGATAGGACAAACACGCTGTAATATAGAGTTCTGTCAGGCGGGTATATTTATTTATATCCGCTATAATGAAGCAGAATAATATATTAATTGGCTTGAGAACTGCAGCTGCCTGGAATAAACACTTTAATACAAATTAACCCTCCCTCTTATAAGTATATCTTATAGTACAGCTGAGCGGGGAGTTCCAGCTGATATTAGTATCTTTTAGAATACTAGTATATACTAGCTAATAATCCTCAACTGGTCTTTATAAAATTATAGGAGACTTTATCACTTTTCTAACTAGATAATAGTATTCTGATCTATATAATAAGTACTAGCTATCTACTAGTAGCTAAAATACTCTAAGAAAATAATACTATTTATTAATAAAACTATCTAAAAAAGTAATTCCTAGAGGTTAATAGTTTTAGCTTACTTCTAGAGAAAATTATATCTATTATATTATTTAAACCTATTAAAAGCAGTAGTAGTATAATAATAGCTATTAGTATTAATCTAAATCTAGATCTTTCTTTATAAGAAATATAACTTATAAAAACTTTAATTAATTTTTAAAGATTAATTTTAATAATAAAAAGAAATAAATTCTTATTATATTAAAATATTAAGATTAAATTTATTTATTATTATATATTAAGAATTAAACTATATTATAAAAATTAAATTAAAATTAGAATTTTAAAAGATTTTTAATTAAAATTAGAATTTTAAAAGATTTTTAATTAAAATAATTAAATTTAATATTAAAATTAAAAAATTTAAAAATTATTAAAATATTATTAATTTTTT